>OX411310.1:7139328-7230131 GCA_948150685.1 Rhaphigaster nebulosa | reverse complement strand
AGGGGGAGGGGGGAGGGAGAGGAGAGGGAGAGGAGAGGGAGAGGAGAGGGAGAGAGAGAGAGAGAGGAGAGAGAGAGAGGAGAGAGAGAGAGAGAGAGAGAGAGAGAGATAGAGAGAGAGAGAGAAGAGAGAGAGAGAGAGAGAGAGAGAGAGAGAAGAGAGAGAGAGGAGAGAGAGAGAGAGAGGAGAGAGAGAGAGAGAGAGAGAGGAGAGAGAGAGAGAGAGAGAGAGAGAGGAGAGAGAGAGAGAGAGAGAGAAGCTTTTTCTTTTTTTTTTCTTTTTTTTTTGCTTTTTTTCTTTTCATTTTAACTCTAAATACATTATTCTCATCGCTACATTACTACATTATATCTATTCTTCTTGTTTTCTGTAAACTTTCTATCACTCTTTAATCTATTCCTAACTTCTCTTTTTCAGTGACCCTCAACTATTACTTGAAATAACGCTTTTTTTTTATAGAAAAAAATAAAATAAAAACAAATAGTTAATAAAATAAACTGCTTAAAAATTAATCATATGTTCAGATTTTAGACACGCACACCCAAGCATCAAAATTAGTGCAAGAAAAAATAAATAAATAAACAATAATCATAATAAATAAATAATAAAATAAAATCCAAGTCTTCATGACTAGTTGACCGTTGCTATAAAAAAAATTCACTACATAGTATATCGTATATTTTAAATTAAATTTATTGAAGAAGTCCATTGACGATCACTCCGAATTGGGACGTTGAAGTGGAACTAATGGAGTGTTTGGAGTGAAAACTATTTCTAGGGCACCACTGACAACAACTCGACTCCGTGGATAATTTCTTACTGACAGTTCCTGTGGATGCTCCTGGAGGTCATTATCAAAACTATTTCCAACTCGTAAGTACAACAATTCCAGGCAGTACTAAGAAACATCAACTCTGAATATTATGGAAATTGTATTAACTGTCAGAAGATTTGAATTATAATCCAATAGATTGGACTGATAATTTAGGTCATTATATAGAGCCTAAAAATTACATATTAATATAATTATTTAATTAATTTGTGAAAACAACTTCCCCTTGAAATTTAAAACTTTATATTTAAAAAAAAACATTTTTATAATATTGTTATCGAAGTTTCGAAGTCCTTCTTCGTCTTCAGGATCTTTATTACCTTTAAATGCACAGTGCCCTCCCCAGGTCCCCATATTCGTGCAATTTTACTTCGTCAAAAATTACTAGTTACATTATAAAATATTCTTGGGAGTGTGACAATGATATGAAAGTAGAGCCACTCCCCAGAATATTCTATAATATAATTAGTAATTATTGACGAAGAAAAATTGTACGAATGTGGGAACATCGTGTATTTAAAGGTAATAAAGATCCTGAAGACGAAGAAGGACTTCGAAACATCGATAACAATATTATAAAAAATGTTTTATTAAATATAAATTTAAATGTAAATGGGAAGTTGTCTTTCATAAATTAATTAAATCATAATACATTAATCTTCCCTAATAATTGGAAATTATATAATATAGATCAATATAACTTTTAAGAATTAATGTGATATAAATAGTACCTCTAAAATGGCAACGACGTTAAATAAAATTAGGCATTTAAAAAAAAAATAGAAATTATAAGCATATTATTTATTAATTTATTATATAGTAATATTAATAATATTATATAGTAATTAATATTTATATATTTAAATAGTAAAAAAAAAATTGTATGTTATTCATATCAGTATTCTCGTAACATATTTAATAAAATCGATATCATAAATTTCAAATACACTGTATTTACTGATCAACAATAGTAATTATTATTATTATTGTACAGACAAAAAAAACAATGTGAAAAACTGAGCAGTCCATCGTTCCGCTCCAACAGTTTTCCACAATCCCGGTAGATTGGATTGAATCGATTTTGGTGTGGCGTGATGGAATTTAAGGCCAGTAGAATTCCACCTGTTCCATATCACTCCAAAAAATAAAAATTTCACACTCACGCTCGTTCTACGTTCCATTTGGCGTGGATCGGTTAGAATTGAGCGATTGTCCACTCACCCCCACAAGCCCTACTTTTTTTTTTTTTTCTGGATATTCAATAGCTCCAAGTTCAATGGGAGGTTGGTTTAAATATGCAATGCTTTTAAATTGGCCCTTAGGAAATAGGGATGGCCTCGAATTCGAAGGGATTATTAATTAATTACACCATTCCCTATTCTCCAGCTAATTAAAAAATAACCCTAATCCTCCGGTAGTATCAACCCGCCTCATTTATTACTCCAATTTTTTTTTTCATAGAAAACCTCAATCCAATCAATTATGTTTTTTATCTTCTAGAAACAGGTATAATTATACATCACATTTTAAATAAAACCTGTGTTTTTTCTGCGTAAAGGAATTAATAAAAACAACCCGAGGGTGGAGCAGAAATAGCTGACACATTTTTAAAGGTTGTAAAAAAAAAAAAAGTATCTAAAAAAATTTTTTTTATTTTCATAAAGTAAATTAAAAAATAGATTTATTTCAGCGTATTTTAAAAATTATATCTTCCAAATGTCGGCCAATTATTGAATATGAATTGCAGAAGACGTTTCCGGAAATCTTCCATCACCTTTCTGTTGGACAATTGACACATTTCGGGAGGGGTACAAGTGAAAATTTTATAAAATTAGGAACAATTAAAAGCATCCATCATAATTTAAATAGCTTATTTATAATACTTTTTTTTAGGTTTTTATTTGTTTATTAACAATATGTACAATTTAATTAATTTAGTGATAAGTAATTCAGGCATTTTTTTTTTATAACTAACATACTTTGAAAATAATTTCCAATTTATAATATTCAAATAATACTAAACTAAGGAAAAAAAAAATTCCCACTCTTTAGGCAAAGCATAAAGAAAACAAACTTATGTCACTATTTATAAAATCACAATAAAACATACTTTAATCTATTATGTTTACATTTGTTGTAACATAAATCATCAATGGAGTATTTTACCATTTTTTTTATTTGTCCATAATAACTGTTTTTACAGGATTCAAAGAAATCTATTGTAAGCTTTAAAATATAGTCTTGGATTTTCTGAATAGGTAAAAATATTTTTTTTAAGACAAATTCGGCAATACTAATAAAAAATAGTAAAAGAAAAAATAAATAAATTTTGTGTAATTTGAAAATAATTAAATTAAAAAATAATGCAATAATAAAAAAAATAATATAAATAAACGAAAAAAACAATCTTCTTTTAAAAAAAATTAAATGACTGATATAAGAAGTCGGAGAACAATTATTTTTTTATGGATAAAATATTGAATTAACTAACTATAATTAATTAATTATATAAATAAATTAACAATAATTAAACGAGGTCCCTGCAGTTTTGGTCAAAATAAAAATATTTATTAAAACTACTTATTTATTTTATTAGTTAATATTACGTTTTTATATTAATACTATTACTTTTATAATTATTATTGAAATAATTACATTATGTACACATTCGTAGAATTAGTATTTATAAATTAGGCATGACATAATATGATTATTTGTTTAAAATAATTTTGGTTTTATTTTTTATTTTTAAACATTTGTTGTATTTTATTTTCTATGTTATTCCGTAATTTTTTTTATTTATTTCGAATGTTATTCATGTTCATAAAAACTAATTTTACTATATGATACATGCATGTAAACTGAGGTGGTGTAAGTACTATACTATTAATTAAATAATATATATATATATATATATATATATATATATATATATATATATATATATATATATATATATGTATGTATGTATATATATATATGTATATGTAATGTATGTATGCATATATATATATATATATATATATATATATATATATATGTATGTATGTATGTATGTATGTATATATATATATATATATATATATATATGTATATGTAATGTATGTATGCATATATATATATATATATATATATAAATATATATATATATATATATATATATATATATATATATATATATGCATACATACATTATTTATAATAACAAAATCTTCACTAAATACTTAAGTATAAATTTTATATAAATAGAATTTAAGTAAAAGAAAACAACAACATATTTCACATAGTTTATAACAAACATAAAAAATTATGTATATATATATATCATAAAAATATATATAAATATATATTTCACAATGTATATATATATATATATATATATATATATATATATATATATACACTTATCTTTTAGGTTTGTTATAAACTATGTAAAATATGTTATTGTTTTTTTTACTTAAATTCTGTTTATATAAAATTTATACTTAAGTATTTAGAGAAGATTTTGTTATTATAAATAATGTATGTAGTCTAAGATACATAATATACAAATTTATGGAATGTAGGAAACAAATAAAGGGTCCTTTGAGAGGGGGGAAAAATACATATAAAATACTTTATTGTAAGAGATATGCAAAAAACAACTCAGAGGGTTTAAATTTAAAAAAAATATAAATAAATAGTATGCGTTTGAGATGTTTTTAGGACGGGCAGTTTTCTACATTTGTCAGGAGATTATCCGAAGAAAATGGCTTAAATCTAAGCTCAACTCAAAAATATCTAAATATTTTCCCAAATTACCGCGTGTTACCCGCCTTGTAGCTTGTTATCCGCCATACCCGTTAATCCGAAAGCACAACCTCTACAGCAGAAGACAGGTACAATAGGCATAGAGTACTCTACAATAGAGTGGCAACTATTTATTGGATAAAAGTAGATAGGACTCGAAATGGAAGAGCTTTATTGAAAGCCTCCCTCTTCCTGTCATTTATTTTCCTAGGACCTTCGACACGAAAACATACTTACCGCGTTCTATGCCCCACATGTCCTGGATATTTCATTCCATATATTTTTCAAGGAAACTATTACGGTACTATTGAGCGGACATTTTTTTTTATCTTGGTAATTCATAACGGCGAAAAATAGAGACGTATATTTTCAGAGTTATTTATTGCAATGTATTACAGCCCAACTCGGATAGCCCAATCAAATAGGAGGCATTATTTGCCACTTCTATAAATTTGTTTTATTGAAAACTAGTTTCGAATGTTATACATTCATCTTCAGTTCAAGGTTTAAATGGATTATATCAAACAGAAAAGTTTGTACTCGTTCCTTCTCGCACAATTACTACCTCTTTTATACACTATTACTACACTAAGTGTTAGTGCAATGCGAGAAGGAGCCAGTACAAACTATTCTGTTTGATATAATCCATTAAAATCTTGAACTGAAGATGAATGTATAACATTCGAAACTAGTTTTCAATAAAAAGAAATTTATAGAAGTGGCAAATAATTTATAAATCCCTAATTAGATTGATCCTTCTATACTATCATGCGGATGTCAACTAAATGGAAGATATACTGAAAACGATTGTTAACGTTAAAAAGGAAGTGAGTGGCAAAATTTCCGTAAATTAATTTACACAATGGTTTGTTCCAAGGCCCAATTGCCTTGAAAAGAAGACAATAATTTAATGAAAGAGTAAATACTCGATTTTCAGAAGATAAAAAAAAATTAATATTGTAAAATTTCATTTTATGCACGTAACTCCTTTTCAATGTCAACTCCTCATATGTAATTTTTATTAACTACCTACTATATATATATATATATATATATATATATATATATATATATATATATATATATATATATATATATATATATAGAAGAGGTCAAAACAATAAAATAAATAAAAAATAAAACAAATATTAGTCTAAAAAAGTCGCGGGCGGCGGACGGACGAATTTTTTTTTTTATACGATATTTGAATTCTAAGTATCTTGAAACGTAAAACCTCAAATTTTCAGAGTGCGTTAACATTTTTCTTGGTCGATTACTGTTGAAAATAATAAACCGAAAATAATAATATTATAGTACACCTAATTTATACACACTAATGTATACTACCTTGAGTTTCAGATTTTTTTTTTTTTTTTCCCGCTTCGCGAGAATCAAACGCATCTCTCACGCATAGTAACAAACCGTGTGCAGATTGCCTAAAATTTGTAAATTATTTTTACTAAAATTTTATTTATTTATTTATGAAATTGAGATTACTCATTCGCCTAGTCCTCAATTGAAAATCACAGGTAACAAAAAAAATTAATTAATTAATTATTAATCAAAATTTAAATTATGAATTATCTTGAATATTTGACCCGAATTAAATTTCGATTTATCTTATATATATATATATATATATATATATATATATATATATATATATATATCTATATATATGACCTCTATACCCCTTCACATGGAACCAAAACATTCGAACGTTCCTTTCTTGCCCGCTCCTCTACTCTTTGGAATTCGTTACCTTCTAATATCCGCCATGCTTTTTCTCTACCCTCATTCAAATCTCTCCTTTTCCAACACCTTATTTCTTTCTAAAACGATGCTCTCTAATTATGAAATTTAAATTTTAGATTAACATCTAGATCTGTAGTAAATAATAGTTTTTAATGCACTAGCTTCAACTTTGCTAATCAGCCCATTATTTTTATATTTTTCATTTTCACTTTCTTTTTTTTTTTGTTCACATTAATTATTCTGTTCAAGACAAGAATTTATATTGTTTGTCTATTATTTTATTGAAAATATTGTAAACATTAATTGATCTTTATTTTGTAATCTTGCCAGATATTGTTTCTGGCAATATTTACACATTTCTGGCACAATTTTATTCTGTTATTCTTAAAGGGTCTAGTCCCAGAACAAACTTCTTCTTCTATATAAATATATATATATATATATATATATATATATATATATATATATATATATATATATATATATATGGCAATCCGGGTGAAGCCATATTATGCAATGTCTTTTTTAGTATCTTGGGGATTTACGGTGTTTATCTAATAAGTATCGGACTAAATCTTGATTTACTAGCAGTTTCCTTTCTTAAAATGACTTAATTTGCGCTCCGGCATCCATCTTGGACAATCTATTACCTACGTAGAGATAACAGAGACGTTATTAAAAGTATGGCAGGAGATTTACGACTGAGGAGGGCATTCAAAAATAATGATAAGATATAAACTTACATGCAAAAATGCTTTACTCGGGAAATCCTTCCTTACCTGTAAAAAGAAAAGATATTAGAATTAGTCGTTTCATTTAAGTAGAGTAATTTATTTTAATTGGCTCCTCGAGTCAAGGTGAAAGAGGCTATTAAAATCCTTTTTATAACTGTCAATAAAAGTTCGTCTCCACCTCCACAATATTACTCAAAGCCAGGTTTAAATATAATTAAATTTTTATACTTCAATATTTTTCTAGATAAAATAAAAAATATATGTATATATACATATATATATATATATATATATATATATATATATATATATATATATATATATATATATATATATAAATTTGTTGAAACTCTAGGTCAGCACAGAAATAAACTTTATATCGATGGTCTATAAAGAAAATGTTCTATATTTCTGCGCATTTTAAATGAAATCTAGTCATGGCTACCTACCTTCCCTCCTAAAAAAGGCGGGAAGTAAAATAAAAATAAAAAAACAAAACAATTACAGGTAAAGTACCACTTCCGCCAAGCCAATTTTAACCAAAATCTATTAAGTTTTATATACCAAATTTGAAATATTTTTCATTATATTTTCATATAATTTTTGATGAAAATCTATTATGACTTTTAAGTAAAGTACCACTTCCAGTAATCATGTAGTGAGCAAAACGATAGGTTCACAACTAAATATTGCAATAATCCTAAATACAAAATTTCACCTTTCTACGTCTAACCGTTTTTGAGTTATGCGAGATACGGACGAACGTACTTACAGACGTCACGACGAAACTAGTAAAATGGATTCAGGTATGGTCAAAATGGATATTTCCGTTGAAATCTGAAAACCGAAAATTTTCGCAATTGCAATACTTTCTTTACTACGTACAAGGAAGTAAAATATATTAAATGTGGATTAAACGTTCAAAATCGAATATGTTTTAATATCCATTTATATTTCATCCAAACAACACCTTAAATAATTTTTAAAAAATCAATGGTTGACCGTAGAACTTTTGTAAGATTGAGATGGTCCGGGAGGCGGTCAAAAAGTGGAACACAAATAGTAAAAACTATTCATTAAGGAACTGACGTTTCGACCCACTTTTCAGGTCTTCTTCAGGGCTGAATAAACAAGATACAAAAATAAGAATAAAACAATGCTATATACAGTAAATGAATTAATAATTAAAAATAATTTAATTATTAATTCATTCACTGTATATACCATTGTTTTATTCTTATTTTTGTATCTTGTTTATTCAGCCCTGAAGAAGACCTGCAAAGTGGGTAGAAACGTCGGTTCCTTAAGTAATAATTTTTACTATTTGTGTTCCACGTTTTGATCGCCTCCCGGCCATCTCATTCCTACATAAATAATTTTTATATTTACAATTACTATTTTATTTTTATATAAAAAGAAATATTAATAAATATGATTAGGTTTTTATAGCGGCCATGGGGGATGGAAATGATACACCCTCCTGAAGTATCTAATCGAATCTGAGAACGGTAATAAACTCGAAAAGAAGGAATAAGCCAAATCTGGGGTCCCTCCAGAAATTCTCTAATGATCCTTCCAATTTACATACCAACTTCACCCCACAGCAACTCTTCTGCAATTTTATTGGTGATAAATTTTTTTTTCGAGTTCGAAAACAATATCAGGGATATTGAAGATAAAGATTCCTTTCAACAGTTTTAAACAATTATTTTTTTCGAAGCTTTCATAGCATGAGTCCGTTTTTATTTTTGTTTAATCAAATCAATCAATCTATCAATCAAATTGGTATGTTGAAATATGATAACGTTTAAGATGTGAAAGTTTTATTTTAAGAAAAATAAAAAATAGTACGCAATAGCGTTTAAAAATACGGAAAAAATGAGTTTTAAACAGTTCAAGTCTTTAAACAACTATTGGAAAAAAAAAAAATAAAATAAAAACCTCAAAATATGGCCATTTTCTGGTATTTTATTATACTTTTTTATTGCCTATCTATAGTAAAAAATATATCTAAAAAAAAAACTTTTCTCGGAAATTGAAAACATGTAAAAAAAATGGTTCTAGGAGTTTCCCCGAAATTCCCGAGGAGTTTCTCAACAATCTTTTCATGAAATATATGTGAAGTTCGATTAAATACCTATTCGATTAAAAATTCGTCTATATTAGAGATTAATATAAATTGAGTTTTGATTGTTCTATACCAACTTAATAAATGGATATGTATTACTTTGAAAGGATAAAAAGAGTTGCAATTAGTTTTAGTTGCCCAATCCAAAAAGTTGGGAAACTTTAATTAATTAATTAATTAATTTGAGTACATACTTCAAACTGAGAAAATTTTATTGAATTTTATTTTGTTTTGTTGCCCCCTTTGAGCTTCAAGGTACTAATTTTTTCGTACGGTTTATTTATTTGTATTGCCTTTTTTACTTATTTAGCAGAGTTATTAATTTTTAGCTATTGTTATTTCTCTTTAAGTTTACCTATTTTTATTATTAAATAGCCAGTTTTATTAATGTATTAATATTCACTAATTTATTTTTAGTTGTTATTAATAACTCTATCAGTTTCATTTTACAAATCACTGTTTTCATTTTTCTCACTAAGTCTTTTTAATTTTTAATTCATTCACCGTATAACCATTGTTTTATTCTTATTTTTTGTATCTTGTTTATTCAGCCCTGAAGAAGACCTGCAAAATGAGTCGAAACGTCGGTTCCTTAATAAGTAGTTTTTACTATTTGTGTTCCACTTTTTGGCCGCATCCCGGACTATCTCATTCCTTCATGAGAAACTTTTGCTAAAACATTTTACTCCAAGAGTTACTTAAAATTTAAAACCAATGCCAATGCCTTTTAAGTTAAGAAATTGGAATTAATTAATTAATTAACGATTCAATGTTTTATTTGAATAGAAAATAAAATTATTGTTGACAAATCTGGTCATAATTGTTTGTACCGACATTTCCTGAACTTTATTTTTTCCGATTATTATTTTTAAAATTGTAATAAAATCAAATGAGCCTATTTTTCTATAATATATAAATTCAGCTACAATTTGGAAGAGAAGTTAGTTATAAATCCCAACATAAGTCTAGATTCTGGGCTAAGAAGCGAACATTGGCCTTATCTAGGGGCGGTTGGTTGGCTAACCCGAGGAATAGCTCACTGACTCCCTCTCCTTATCGCTTGACGCGTCATCGAGCAAGCTAATCCATGGTGCAACATCCTCTTGCCTTCTCCTATCTCAGCGATACCGATAGTGACAATCAATTTAATTTGGACCATTCGTCTATTATATTATGAAGTGAAAATCATATAAATAGATGTAGTTTGTGAGAATATTTTTTATTTGACGAAAAAATAGAACCGGAGTCAATTTTTCAAAATAAATAAGCCCTTCATGCCCTTCAAGAATCATTTTACTTATTTATATACGAAGCTACTCACTTTATATCTATCAATAACCTAAATATAATACCGTCTAAAGGAAACTAGTTTTAAAGATGGACGATTTTCATGATTATATATAGAAATATCTAATGTCTACTACAAATTATGGCTCAGAATGCTCTTTTCAATTTTCTATCAAAATAAAAAATAGATTAAAATTGATTAGAGATTAATATAAAGTGACGTTTATATTGTTCGATAACAACTTAATTTATATTTTGCGATTTAATTATTAATACAAAAAAAAAATGTTTATTAACAGAACTTTTAATTTTGAAAGCGAAGTTGATTTTTGCCCTTCATGTAATGTTAGAAGACATGTTTCATTTCCTGACGGTCTATTCCAGACTTGTTGAAAATCGTTTTTTCTACAGCCCTTCCCAGCGTCCATCAGTAAGAAATTTTACTATTAGCGCTTGGTTGCCTCGAGATCAAGTTATGAGATAATTTACTGAATAGCTTATAACGCGAGGTTTATGTTTGAATTTGTGATTAACTAATCATACAATATATATATATATATATATATATATATATATATATATATATATATATATATATATATATATATATATATATAGTATGATTAGTTAATTATCAGTTAAGGTAGATTTACTTATTTTGCTTTATTATTATAGTTAGTATTATTGGTGATGAAGATTTATTTTTCAATGTAGATAATCGTAATGTATATTTATTTATTATTATTCATTATTATTATTTTATAATTTTATTATTATTATTTTTATAATTTATAATTATTATTTTATTATAATTTTATTATTATTTTATAATTTTATTTTATTATATTATTTACTATTTGTGCTGAGAACCCGGCTGACGGTTTTCCAAAGACGCTTAGTATTTTCTATTTGTATTTTTTTTTTTAATGTATAATAAATTAAATAAAATACAAAAAAAATAATTTTTTCCACTACACTTCAGAACACATTAAATGTGTAAATTGAGACTAAAAGTACGATTAATTAAAAGTATAATTGTCTAATTTTGTGTAGTATTTTATTAAGTAATTTTCTACCTCTAATTTTCTGTTATATTTAAAACTTTCATCAAATATTTTTTGTCATTTCATGTAATTTCTTTAATATTCAGGAAAACACTCAAAAATTTACAACATAAAGACATAAATTCTCATATTAATTATTTTTAAAACATCTTTAAACAATTAACGATCAATTACTTTATTTACCTTATGAATTATTCCTTAATATCATAATTTTCATTTCTCCACTTTTTTTTGTTGTTGTGATTTCTTAAAATTCATTAGTTTCGTCTTATTTGTGTCACTATTATTTTATTGTTATTGTTAGTCACTATTATTATATTACTAAAACATAAAAAGATTTTCCTGGAATAAGACTTTGTTCTTATCTCTATTGCTATTATATACATAAAAAATACATAGCATGATATGCAGAGTATGTATGTACAATGTTTTTATTGGTTATTAAAAATAATAAAGACTAACACAAATAAAGCGAAACAAAAATTAATGGATTTTAAGAAATGAGAAAAAAAAAAGAGTGAAGTAATGACAATTATAATATCAAGGAATAATGCGCAAGTAAATTAAATAATTAATTGTTAATTGTTTAAAGATGTTTTAAAAAAAAAATAATAAGCGAATAATTAGTTATATATTTAGTATTTTGGTATTTTATAGTGTTTTTTTTTATTTATAATATGAATTATATAATGTTTTTAGAGTGTTTTACTGAAGATAGGGAAATTCCCCTAAACGTTAAAAAATATATGATGAAAGTTTTAAATACAAAAAAAAATTTAAAATTACTTTATTAATTTATTAATTTAAAAAATGATAAAATTACTTCATGAAATACTATCCAAAATAAAAATAAAAATTCTTAATAATATAAAAAAAATATATACATATATAATTTTCCTAGTAGGTATTGAATTTCTATCAGTATTGATAATTTGATTTTATATAAGTATCTATCACCGCCCGTCCTTAAAATTTCGTATACACCGTAACAGTATTCAGTCGTGATAATAAGTACTGTCATGACAGTGAAACAGAGTTTCCTGCTGACAGTCAGTTGGAAAAATGGCGGATGTAGAATTTTCCTGTTTATTTTACCTCATGAAGCTGTCGGTTACATGTCCCAGTTTCCAATGACTTCTTCACTTCATTCCTTGCTTGATTGTACGTTCTTCGAAAACTTCGAATATTTCGCCTCGATTCCTCCGTTGTGCCAATATTGGAGCATTGAGAGGGGGATCTCTTTACCGCCTGTCGCGGTTTTTGAAATTCGTATCGCATTTCCTTCATAAACAAGGAAAACTTTTCATACTCCTCCAAGAATGGAATAGCGTAAAGACCTTGAATGGAATCAATTTCAATTTTAGATATAATCAAAACAAAACAATGAATGAGATAAATTTTTTCATACACATACACAATCACCATTGCTGCTGATAAGGCGCGACAGTTTACTGCCAAGGCATATACATGTGGCAGTTAACGCGACAGTAAATGGCTGTCATGACGGCGAATCCCATACAGTTTATATCATGTTTTAGTTTATTTACCTTCTTAACATTATCTCTAGGCTACAGAAGCCATTACAAGCTGACGGCTTCTACCCGCATAAAATGTGAGAAATATATTTGTGTGCACTGTAATCTTATCATGTAATGAGCCCCATTAAGATTCCGCATGCTAAATGGTACTCATTATATTTTGCGTAATTAATGATAACTATAATACGAATATATAATATGAATTAATTATTCAAATAGGCTTATTTAATAAGAGAGGGCCATTATAAATAACATGGCAGGAATTTGTCTAAAGTCTTCTACTTAAAGCTCTCTAACTATTCGGAAAGACAAAACAAGAAAATATGAATGACGAAAAGAATATTTTAAGTGCGGATAACTCGTGTATCTATTGGCCACTAAAACTCATTAGAAGGTTAATTAAATTTCCTATAAAAAAAAATATCATCTAAATCGGTCCAGTATTAGTAGAGATATGGCGTTTTGAACTTTGTAAACATGTTATAAATTATTCTGCACGCATTCCTATGGATACCGGTCCACCTTCGTTTAATTTTGGGATAAATCGATTTCCTGGAATATTCTAGATGTGCATTTGAAAGATAATTTGCTCGTTTATAAAACTAAATATATAAAAATCAATTTTAGTCGGGATAATAAAAGGGAAAATGTAAGTAAAGATTTTTTGTATTCGACTTTAAACTACAGCGGTAAGGAAAATATTGCGGGTGCACACACCAGATATTTTTCGTATTTGGCGCGATTCTAATATTTTTTCTATGGAAATATTTCTGTTATATTGCCTTTGAAGTTGTTTATTTCGCGGTGTATTGCCTCAGGTGAATCAAATTTGAATATACGTCTCGTTTGTGTGAAATGTGCGGTGAGAGCAGTGTGCTCGGGGATATTTGTTTTTTCTTTAATCGTATTTTCCTCGAAAATAATCGACTTTTGCAATTAATTGAGGTTCACCGGATATATATATATATATATATATATATATATATATATATATATATATATATATATATATATATGATATATTATACTAGAAAAAACGAAATTCAAGAGGAAAATAAAGGCGCGGTTAAAGGTGGGAAATGCTTGTTACTTTTCGGTTTCAACATTACTTAGGTCGCGCATTTCGTCCAGAAACATAAAATCTAGAATATACAAAACTATTATCTTACCTATAGTTCTATACGGGTGTGAAACGTGGCCGCTAACCTTGAAGGACGAACAGCGCCTTAAGGTCTTCGAGAATAAGGTATTACGTAAAATATTTGGTCCGAAATAGGATGAGTCAACTGGAGAATTATGGAGATTAAACAACGCGGAATTGCGGAGCAAGCACCCTGTTAATATAATCATCGCGACGGTTGAAATGAGCTTGTAAAGTTGTTGGGCTCAGTAACGAACGAATTCCTAAAAAGTAAATAAACGCTGAGCCGAATGGTAAACGTCCGAGGGGTAGACCGAAACGTAGGTGGGAGGAATGTGTTAAGGGTGATCTAATGGATTTGGGTTTGCACGGTAGTCGGTGAACCGAGGTTTGTAGGCAGCGATTGGGCGTATCGGCATCGAACCTTTGGGTTCGCTAAGCCTTATTATTATTATTATATATATATATATATATATATATATATATATATATATATATATATATTCTCTTTTTATCCCACTGCATTTGGGCACTTCCAGCCCCCTTTGGATCTAATGAGATGAAATTCGACATGTATGTTTTCTAGATAGAATAATAACATAAAAGTGAGATCAATTTCAGTCAAAATTTCGCCCACTACTGGAATTTTGCGGCTTTAAGGTTTTTCGCATAACTCAACAACCCTTCCTAATTAAATTAGAAGGTTGATAATTAATATCAGAATTAAGTTGGTATTAGAGAAGTGTCTTTTCGGCCTCTCAACTTTTTTTTTTTCCTACCTCCACCATTTTGAAATTTTCAATTTTATAATTTAATAAACATTTGACAAAGTTCTACTGACGGCTCAAGCTATTTTTTTTTTTAACTGACTTTTATTAAATTTTTTTTTTTAATGGAAATTCGCTGCTCTCATCATACATTTCAGACAATCGAGATATGCATACAAATTAGATTCACCCAAAATAAATTCATAACTTCACCTTCATCTGTCAAATCCATACTACACTCGGTTAGTATATTGGCTAAATACATTTCCATTTGAAGGCAATAAATTGATGTTCAAATAATGTTCCGACCAGCGAGCTAATTATATATAAAAGCTATTAAAAAGTTGCAAGACGCACCTACCCGACGAAATTATTAAACATAGCCTCTTGGTACAGGGAAGTAATTAGTATCAACCTAGACACAGTGAGGGCAAAAGTGTGTTTATAAAGACGACATTTGGCCGAGCATCAATTTTTGGACTATTTTATTTTCAACACCTGTTGGTATCAGCTAAAATAGAATATTATGTCTGCGTATTTATAAATTTTAACATGATTTATTGTTTTCAATGTTTCGTGAGAATGACTCGAAAAAACCTGAGACTTGGGAAAAGAGTTGGCAGGAACGACTGAAAACATTTGACACGCGTTGCTAGAGGCGCTTATTTTAAAAATATTATTATTCTTATAAAAAACAAAAATTATAAAAATATATACAACTAATTTATTATAAACCAAACACACACACACACACACACACACACACATATATATATATATATATATATATATATATATATATATATGTGTGTATATATATATATATATATACACATACATATACGTATTCGATTTTTAGACCATTTCTTATTTTAAAAATATTATTTTTCGTGTAAAAAACGAAAATTATAAAAATATATACAACTTATTTATTATAAACCATATATATATATATATATATATATATATATATATATATATATATATATATATAAATATTCGATTTTTAGACTTTATATTATATAAATATAATAGATTTTTTTCCATTTTTTTTTTCTCGATAATTCGTGTATGCGAATCGATAGAAATGGTGTTTACGTTCCGTAATGAATTGAGACCTAAATTTCAAATTTTTGGTACTTTTCCGATAAACGACGTCGATATAGTGATATTAATATAAATTAAAAATTGTATGTTTGGTGATTATCAATAACATATATATTACATCTTAAGCATGATGGTGAGTAATCATAGTTAATACTTGCCAGGCGTACAATTTTTAATATTGACGTCGTTTTTCGAAAAAGGTTTAAACACCGAAATTACGGTTTCAATTTATTATGGGTTCGTAAACAGCCCCTCTATCGATTCCCGCTTACGATATATCGAGAAAAGAAAATTGGAAATGGTTTAAAAATCGATTATTGATGACTATATATTGTAATTTTTTAAAAATTGCCACCTTAATAAACTCCTACTGTCATTGGGGGAAAACAAAGTTGTTTTGTGTTTCCTGTAAAGTTTGCTAAATGACGCTTACGCCATTTTCAAAAAATGAAGTCAATATGGATTTAATTGAATTAAATCTACCTTTTTACTTCCTTGTACGCAGTAAAGGAAGTATTATAATCGCGAAAATTTTCAGTTTTCAGATTTAAACGGAAATATCCATGTTGACTAGTTTCGTCGTGACGTCTGTACGTACGTTTGTACGTGCGTATCTCGCATAACTCAAAAACGGTTAGCAGTAGACAGTTAAAATCTTATATTTAGGATTTTTGTGAAATCTAGTTGTAAACCTCCCTTTTTGGTCACTGCTTGATCATCGGAAGTGGTACTTTACTTGAAGGTCATAATTTATTTCCATCCATAGTCATATTAAAATATAATACAAAATTTCTCAAATTTGGTATTTATGAATTATATATATTGATTACAATAACATACTAATTACAAAAAACTCTGAAAGAGTCCAAAACTTATGCATGAGAATAATCAACAACTACCCTCGTTACACAAAAATAGCCACAATAGTCCCAATTCAAGAATTTATTTTATCACAAACTGCTACATATTTTCGTAAAAAAACAGCCAGTGAAAACCCACTGATAAAAGAGATCGGTAATTATAACAAATGTACACTCATAAAAGGACAAAACATTTATTGTTAAACTAACAATAATTTTCATTCACGTATTTTTATTATATTTTCATTACCTTAATTATAATTTTAAATGTTTAGATTATTATATATATCGTATATATTATTTATTGTCATCAGTTTCCTATTTTATTATTATTATTCATTCATAATTATTATTAATATTGTTTTGTGTCCAAGTTATCCGAAATCATGTTAAAATATTTGAAAATATTGTTAAAGTGTACATATGTAAATAAAACTTTCTATCTATCTATCTACTTATATGGTTTGGTGATAAAGGTTATAAACGCAATTTTTTTTCTACTGTAATTAAACAATTTTCTTACTTGTTTTAAGTGTTAAAATTGAGCTTAAATAATTGTTTCCCTCCCAATTTGTGAGCTGGACAAGTCTCCAGTAGTAGTTCAGTTAAGGTGGTTCATTCCCTTTAAATGTAAAAACCATTGATTTCCAATGCTTTATCTTGTGATATTGACAGGTTTAATGTTTTCACGGAAAACGAAGATGTCTCTTGGGAACTTGTTACCAAACGAATAAAAACGACATATAATAACGGAATGAGACCTCCAGAAACCAGATCTTGTGTGTGTGTGTGTGTGTGTGTGTGTGTGTCAATAGATGGATGTCGCGACGCCGAGTGTCGCTTTTGAGATACTGCAATCTTCGGAAACTAGTAACCAAATTCAGGGTCACTTTTTGAGCCATCGATTTATAATTTAATTGGCGTACAAGGAAGTCATGTGTTGTCCACATTACATATTTTTAGCTATGACAGCAAGGCGATATAGAAAAAATCAAATTGAAATTACAATTATAATATACTGTCAGAAAAGTAAATCATTAGAAAAGTAATCATAGCGAGACAATTTTTCATAAAGAGGTTGATTTCTAAGAAAAAAATTAAAATAAAATAAAAAACTTCTATACCAAAGATTGGAAAAAATTAAGAAAGGCCTAAGACTTATATCTTTATTAAATATTCTTTAGCAAAGCCTGGCGAAGCTCTAATTACTTTTTCCGCAGTGTTTAATCCGAATCAAAGTCAAACATAATATAATTTCATAAAAAGGGGGAAGGAAGTATATATATATAAATATACACATTTTTCCCCCAATTTAATTAATCCCTTTTCAGTTTGCTAAATACTTTGGGGCCACTTTGAGATGAAAGGATCCGACACGCATTTAATTACCACCACCGGGCTTTAAAGCCCCGCGAATGAAGAACTCACTCAAAAAATGTTTTAAATAACTTTTGACTTTTTATGTCCATTTTATTTCAAAGTTAAATGAAGATATAAATACAATTAGAGAGGAAAATGGTAAATGTAATATTTTTCTTTTTCTGTAATAATTAATTCATTCATTCACTCCTATCGGTATATG
This sequence comes from Rhaphigaster nebulosa, assembly GCA_948150685.1. Taxonomy (NCBI): domain Eukaryota; kingdom Metazoa; phylum Arthropoda; class Insecta; order Hemiptera; family Pentatomidae; genus Rhaphigaster; species Rhaphigaster nebulosa. Next base: position 7,211,547 of record OX411310.1, on the reverse strand, counting down.
CAGACGCCTAGGAAATTAATGTAATTTGTCTATAATAATAAAGAACATCTGTCAGAGTTTCACCCATTACCTGTTATGTATGTCACAGGTGAACTGTTTAAGTCCCAGTTTACTGATTTTGATTTTACTGGGCTGTTACAAAATTCCTTGTGCATGAATACAACCCCTTTATTTACAACCCTAATATTTTTATTCCTACTATGTCAATGTTTACTTTGACTAATCCTAGAGTGCCCGGTTCGGAACATTGTGGGTTCGATTCCCACCTGGTTCAGTTAATATTTATTCGCGGCGATCCCGCGGAATGAATCTTGGCACGCCTACTCTGTTTGGGAAAAAGGACCACAAGGCCCACTTACCGGACTAGTTCCCCTCCTCCCTACCATTACCAGTACCAGTACCAATAGGATGATCCACGGAACTTTAAATTGCCATCAGCCGTTTCGTCCGCCGATTAGAGGTTTTATACGCCCATATCTCAGTCATTTATGAATATAGAGAAAACAATATATGAATATAATTATATATAACACCAAAGCCTAAAATAAATATATATATAAAACATTTCTAACAAATTTCGTTTGTTTTGTTTTAATTTAAAAGGCACTTAACTTTCATTTCGTAAAAATGGATAATTTTTGTTCTTTTTTTTATTTTTTTAGGAGTTTTCTGACAGACCTAGGTGTTAGCAATAGAGATGGGGATACCACTTGTATAATATCACTAGTATAGTGTTTAATTGAGAAGATATTCCTTATTTATTATCATTATTTTGTATTTATTTTTTCTATAATATAATTTTTTCTATAAATATAAAGTATATTTGTTGCTATTGGTATTTATCCATATATTTTAATTTATTTATTATTTCTTGTACTAATTTTGATGCTTAGGTGTGCGTTTCAAAAATGTGAACATTTGATTATTTTTTTTAGTAAGTTATTTCGTTATTTATTACTTTTTTTTTAATTCATAAAAAAAAGGCGTTTTTCAAGTAATAGTTGAGGATTACTGGAAAAGAAAAATAAGGGATAGATTAGAGAGTGATAGAAGGTTTACAGCAAACAAAAGGAAAAAAAAAAGAAATAGATATAATATATTTAAAGTTAAAATAGAAAGTAGAAAGGAAAAAAAAATGGTATATATATTATGTCTAGCATTAGATTGATGAGTATGCTGTGGGTGTGTGTAGCAACCCAAGGGTATTTGGGCAGCATTGCTGTAAATAAAGCATTTCTCTCTATCTCTCTCTCCGAACAGTTTAGTTATTTAGAATGAAGTGGTTTATCCAGAAACCGTTTAATCTCTACTTCACCACTTCAATCTAAATAACAAAAACTTGTCAGGAATAAAAAAATAACAAAAAAAGTTCTAGAAAAAAAAGATGCGTTTTTTGCCTGATTGTGGTTAAGTGGAACTTCACTCGATAGCGGTTTATAGCCCCGTGCTATTACTACCTCAAGTACATTCCGATGGTTTAGAAGTAATACCTCGAAACTGTAAAATAATAAGAAGCCGTAAAGTAATCTTCTTAGAAGAAATCGAAAAATATTTTATTTATTATAGTAGAAGTATTATAAAATAATGGCTGCAATTTGATATGCCTCCTTGAACGTAGAAAAACTTGAAACGAATTTTAGATAAATTGCGTTTTAAAGCAGGTTTTTGCTCCGACTGTAAAATAGTTTTTGAAAACGGCTTAAGCACCAAAAATTTGAAATTTAGGTTTAAATTTATTATGGGACGTAAAAGCAACCTCCATCGATTTGCCCTCACGATATATCGAGAAAAAAAAATTGGAAATGGTCTAAAAATCGACTATTTCTGAATTAAGCACCAAATACTAACGATTCTCAGTCGTCACTCTGGCCTTAACCAGTGCTAGAAGCCTTTCAAATATATTGTTATTATAAATATTTTGTCAAATTAACAAACTCATACTGTATAAAATAATGAATAAAATTTAAAAAATACATATTGTAATTTAGAGAAAAATCATTTCATGTTTTTCATGTAAAGTTTGCTAAATGGCGCTTACGCCTATTTCAGAAAATGGCATCAACATACACAATGCTAAACATAACATTACCTTCCTGTTTGGAGTTTCACATTAACAAGCAAATAAGACAGGCTTACATCCACAATTTAATTTATAAGTTTTATAATATTAACCACATAGTGAATATTTTTACATATTAAACTACTAAGAGTGTTGATTGATCCAATCTCTATATTTATTTTTATAGTTAGAGCATTGATTTATTTTGAGCAAGAAATATATTATTATTTATTTCAACATATTAAAGTGATATAAGGTAAATGTGTAATTATGTAATATATTCTATATACTATATAGTATATTTTTGAAAAACTAAAATATGGGCTTTTACAGATATGGATGATGACATTGTGGCCGAAATATGTGCATATGTAAAATAATCGTTTGGTGAATTAATTTCAGCCTTATATAATTAATGTAATATACAGACTAACTGGAACCAAAGGAAATACGGATAATACGGGTAATTATCAAAACAAAATCTTTAAATAAGTATACATCGTTTATTACGATAAAAAGCCTAATTTATAATTGTTTAATTGAAGTAAACGTCCTGTGACACTCTAGTAAAACATACTTAAATTTTATAAAAAATATTTTATAACCATGATTTATTGTACAATCCATCCAGAAACTATACATTGAATCAAACTGAAAAGAGAATATTTGGCGTAATTATACATAGTTACGTTCTTGCAATCGTAGTTAAAAATTATTATCCAATGTGAACGTTAAATAATAAAAGAAAAAATCACTAAAAATCTGATCTAGATAAACTAGGTTTCGTACTGCATGTATGCATATGTGTGTTTGTGTTTGTGAGAGAGACCAAATGAACATGAAGTACAGTCAGTTTAAATAACAAGTGATACAATATGGTAGATAGCCTAAGCGGACGTGAATGAGGTGGTCAGTTTGCCCAGAAGAGACTGTACCGTGACTGGATCTGCCGACACAAAGTACTACAGACCATTCACTCCAGCCATCAGCACGTCCTGTCTACTTAGTGGCTAGCAAGGGTTCCGCTTCTAGTATAACAACACAGGATGCCTTAAAGATTATCGATATCAGAGAGCAGATAATTTATATTGTTACTATATTATTATAATCAGTTAATATATTACTATAATTGTTATAATACAGTTTACTGTATTATTAATTCAGTTTAATGTAATATTCACGCATCAACTTAGCAGGACTACAGTTAAATTCATCGGTCCACTCACGGTCCTACATGAGATCCAATCAGTTATGCACCTGTACACACCGCTTATCAATGTTTTAAAATATCTGATGTGGACAACACATGACTTCCTCGTACGCCTATTAAACTATAAATCGGTGGCTCAAAAAGTGATTCTGAATTTGGTTACTAGTTTCCGAAGATTGTAGTATCTCAAAAACGAGACTCCTCCTCACGAAATCTATCTATTGACACAAACACGCACACAAATGGGGAGGAAAATCAATATTTTACACTAAATTTTAACACTTAAAACAAGTAATAAAAATGTTCAATTGGATTGGAAACCAAATTGCGTTTGCAACCTTTATTACCGAAACATATGATTTATGTATTTAATTTAAATATAATTTTTGATGTAAGCTTATTATGACCTTCAAGTAAAGTACCGTTTTCGACTCACCAATTTTAACCAAAATATAGTAAAAACATTCATATCGATACAAAAGTCCTATTTACCAAATTTGAGATGTTTTACATTATATTTTAATATAATTATTGTTGAAAGTCTAATATGACCTTCAAGTAAAGTACCGCTTCCGCTTTTCCAATTTAAACTAAAATCTAGTATGTTATTTAAATCAATGTATAAGTTATAAATACTAAATTTGAGAAGTTTTGCATAGTATTTGATATAATTTTTGATGGAAATCAATTATGACCTTCAAGTAAAGTACCACTTCCGGTGATCAGGCAGTGACCAAAAAGGGAGGTTCACAACTAGATTTTACAAAAATCTTAAATACAAAATTTCAACTTTCTACAGCTAACTGTTTTTGAGTTATGCGATATACGAACGTATGCACGTACAGACGCCACGACGAAACTAGTCAAAATGGATTCAGGGATGGTCAAAATGGATATTTCCGTTGAAATCTGAAAACCGAATATTTTCGCGATTACAATACTTCCTTTACTTCGTACACGGAAGTAAAAACAGGCAATTGTCAGCAATTTGTCGTTATCTAAAAAAAAAAAAAAAATTTTGGGCGAAAACAATATTTTTCAACCGAATGTTTCGAAAATACGACTAAAATAAAACAATAAAAAAAAAAAACTGAAAATGTTTTTTCAAACTAATTTCTTTCTAATCATTCTAATTATTAGTTTCTAATTAGATAAGTAGTAGATAAAAAAAAAACATTCTAATCATAAACAAAAAAAACAATGAGAGGCAGTTCTTGACTAATAGTAAACAAATATAGATAGCAATTAATGACGTGGTAGTGAACAAAAGGAATTTGTAGGACGATAATCCTACTCACGATCCAACGCGGTAGGATGTTATTAGGGTGGAACGCTTGCAGGACGATCGGAGATGCCTACAAACATCCTACAAGCTCTCTGTAGTCCTACACTCCCATTTACAGTCCAACGGTAGTCCGATATCAAGTGTAGTCCTGCAACTAGGACCGTGAATTATTGGCTTTAAGGTAAGGTACACGAAATCCGAACCGCGTCTAAATTCGTCTCCCTAGTTATTCAGGCGGATGGACGGATTTTTTAATTTATTCGATTTTAGGACTAACCATATCTTACAAGATACCATATAACCTAAAATTTTGATGGAAGATGAATTTTTTTTCTAGGTCGATAATAAAGGTTGATTATTAAAAATAATAGACCAAAATTCAATACCGGTTGCCGCTTGGACTGAAAATAATTCTGTATTACTATTGTTGTGTATTTGACAGTATTACAGTAAACTGTTCTGTAGTAAGCCTAAATAAAACGTTCCTTAAGATGTCCCAGCATCGATCGGTTATTTTCATCCATCCGAACCTTTCATCCATCCTTTTTAATTGATTTCATTCATTTATTAGATTAATCTCCTTTATAATTTACATAGAATAATAAAAAAAACAATTGATTCAAAATGTAATTGTTGCTCATTTAAATTTCTAAAAAGTAGGATTCCTTAAAATAAAAAAAATAATTTTTTTTTAATTATATATCTGAGATTTATTGATTGATAATTTATGGATTTGGTTTGGTGAGAACATTATAGATTCAATTTTTATAGAAGTTTATCAAAATTGAATCTATAATGTTCGAAACAGCAGAGAAAAACCGACGTGTTAGAACGATGGAGTTTTGAACGTAATCGTTCCAACAGGACATTTTTATTCTGTCCTCGACAGATCTCTTGGAACGCCAGCGATACCGATCTTGTAACTACTTCACCAGTTGACTCGAACCAGCTACGTTAAAGACAAGTGCCATATTTTTTCATATGACTTCAAACTAGGAGATAAGACAATGGCATTTTCTTAATACATAATTTCAGAATAAGTTTGCCACAACAGGTTCTAAAATGTTTTATGTTGTTGATATTTTAGTTAAACGGTTAACACATCCTGCGTCGCGAGGGGGAGGGAATAAGATTAGATAGTGCAAAGACCTGGTGATAGATTGGCGGCGTTTATCTTTCCGGTTAGGAAATTTGAGTGGTTCCGCTTGGAAGTTAATGACCCAGCGCAAGCACCAGATAGGATTAAGACCGCGCCGTACTCTCTTCCTATCTCCTACGGAATAATTATCACATAGTAGGGGGAAAACGGTATGTATATATATATATATATATATATATATATATATATATATATATATATATATATATATATATACATATACATACACAGAATATTATAATCTGCATCCTCCCTCCCCCTCTCCCCTTTAAATTCTAGAATGTTTAGAATTCGGATGATCTTAATTGGGAACCTCAAGATAGTTTGAGGCGTATTGTCGACTCTGTAACCTACATATTGGAATAACCTCCAGCTCTGGACTCTAACTCTAGAATTTAAAATGGTCCAGTTTCATTCCAGAATAATAAAAAAAAAAAACTTAGCACTTTTTTCTTTTTTCTTATTTATTATTGCCCCTCTATTACTTACCAGAATAAAAGTATATTTAATTCAATGTGATTTTAGTTCTCTACAACGGTTTGGCCAGTTATATACAGACTCTGAAGAGAACAACTCATATTTCAATATACAGCAAACTGTTAACCTACAAGACCATTCAGTAACCTATTTGAACCTACAGACTAGAACTGTAGGGGACAGCTAAACTTTCGAACATCAAACGTATTCAATTCTTTCAGTCTAAAGTCCTTCGTAAAATAGTCAATGCCCCATATTATGATTCAAACAAGGCCTTAAACAATGACCTTAGCATCCCGTATGTTCTCGACATTATTCCATACAAATTCTCCATATTTCATCAGAACCTTACTCATCATCCTAATCCTTTAGCACAATCTCTTTCCAGCATCAACCATCCCTATGACCCTCCTCGAAGGTTGAAACGGCAGTGGCCCCGAGACCTTTTGTAAATATACTATTGGAGTCCTGGCAATGGCCAGCTTCTCCACTCACGTCATGAGCGTCTGTGGCTCTAGTGTCCTCACTCAATCTCCACTGGTTTTCAATACCAGTGACGCGACTGGGTGAGAAGCGGCTGGGATCTCTTGGAGCCCGGCTTTGCCATTCACATGTGTGAGAGGGCAGAGCTTGATTCGGAGTTCCCTGAGCAGATTGTAAATATTGTATATAGGTATGAATGAGTTCAAGATGGCTTATTTTATTTTTACTTAACTTAATTTTTCTTTTCTTGGTTGTTTACTTATTTTGCTATTATTTAATTTATTTAACTATTTATTTTTACTTGTATATTTTTTTTCTTTTTATATGATATTTTATTTTATTTACTTATGTTTTTTTTTCTTCATTTATTTTGTTTATATTGTGTGAATGGATTCTTATAGCCCTAATGTGACTGTCCTGGAATGTGACAGCTTGTATTATTTTTCAATAAAAACTTAAAATCTAAAATAAAAGGAAATTAATAAAAAATAAAAATTTTTACCTTCAGAGAAATTTGGAACTTTGCAAAAATCATTTTTTGCGATTAGCGAATTCAGGACATATCAGATCAAAAAGTGCCCGATGTGAATTCGTCTAAAAATTTCATTTCCTATCTCAATGTTTAGCATAAAAAAAAAAGTGAAAAAAATAAAGAAATAAATACGCCATTGGGAATTCTAGATTTAGAATCGCTGGAGGAATACTCCGGTAGGTCACAGAATCGGCAATACGCCTCAAACTAGCTGATCTCGGAATAAAATTTACCTAAACGAATACCCAATGCTCATAATATCCTAATAATAAAAATATTCACTATCCTTCAGAGATATAGCTTAATGTATAGTATAAAGTGTAGAGTGTGAAGCGTACTGTAGAGTAGGCTTTGGCTGCAGATAATGGTAATGTGTTTCCTCGACGCAGCCCAACCCAAGTCATTAACTCCTCTCAATAGGCTATAGTTCATGGTTCAGTCACATCAAGTGTCACCTCCAACAGCTAGGACCCTTTTATATCCATATCCATATCCATAGAGCTGTATAAATTGAAATTGTCGGGGGAGGGGGCCCTTTGTTGTTATAAAGTGATTTATGGGCGCTATGGAACCAGCACAAAGCAGCCTATGGACCAATCTGCGATAACCACTTATCGAAGACGGAAGGGGCTTATAATTGTTTAAAATATAATTATTAAATAATATGATTGTATTTAACAATACAATGACACCTACGTTCCTTCTCAATTTAAACCAATGTTCAATTTTGTTTATAAAAAAAAAAAATTGATTTACCTTTATCATCTATGATTGCGGCTGAATGGGTACCAGTACAAAAAAAGTTTATTTAACTACAGGCGAAAAAAAAAAAATTAAAAAAAAAAAAAGAGTGATGAAGGAAACAGTTCAGACCCCCAAAAGGCCCTTCTCTAACATACCAAAATTTACCCATACTTTTAAAATATTGTTCTGCCCAAAAGAAAACCCTACATACCAAATTCAGGTTAACATAGAAACATAGAGGTGCTGGAGATGCTTAAATCAAGAGAGGAAAAAAAATTATATATATATCAGGCATCTCCAAAACATCCATAATAACTATTTAAGCCCTTAAATGGAATAAAAACCTGGCGGTTGAGCGTGAGCTTTGCCAAATCACCTCCTTGCACAACCGTTGGCTTAGAAACAATACGGAATCCAAGATCCTATATGGGTTGTAGAGATTTAATTTATATATATATATATATATATATATATATATATATATATATATATATATATATATATATAAAATTATTTCTGAATAAATAGATAAACTAGAAAGAATAGATTTTTTTTACTGTGGCCTAATTTATTATTTTCAATAACAGAACTTTGTAATCGACCAATACATTTTTTTTTTTTAACTCCCTCCCAATTTGAGGTTTTACGTTTCAAGATACGTAGAATCCAAAAATCCGTCCGTCCGTCGGCCAGGGCTTCCCTCCGAGACTACAAGCCCGATTTTCTTGAGATTCGGCAACAAGGTCATCCCTCTCCCCAGAATGATCCTCGGAACTTGAAATTACCATCCGTCTGTTTGTTTCAAAATGGCGGCCGATTAGATATTTTGCAAGCCCTTAATTCGGCCATTTATAAAGATCGAGGGGAAATGTAAGGTATTTTGGAATCAGCATACCAAGACATTAAAAAAAAAAAAAAATCTATATAAATGCTCTTGATTTATTATTTTCAATAATAGGCTTTTGTAATCGAGCAAGAATTTTTTTTTTTAATCACCTCAAAATTTGAAGTTTTACGCTTCAAGATATGTAGAATCTAAATATCGAATAATTAAATAAATCCGCCCGTAAAAAAAATCTTTTATAAAGTTCCTTTCCCGAAGCACTCCAAATGCTCATTTCAAAGATAATCTAATTATTTAAACTGTAAACCAAAGCAATAAGGAAAGTCCTGTGAATAGACAGACCAGATATTTATGAAACATTACTATTTGAAAATAATAAATCATTGTGTAATAATTGACAGCGTTTTTTTCTTTTCATCTGAAAGGAAAGATTCGTTTTATTACAAAAAGTAATAGTGTTTCCCAGAAGAAGAACAGTAGAGTCAGACGGACGAAGGAAAGTAGATCACGCTAGCCATCCCATCCCTAAAGAGGGGGAGAGGGGGGGGGGGAGCTGCCTTTCATGTCTGATGGATTGGATCATGGTGCCCCCCTCCCCCTCCCCGACAAATTAAATATTGCACAACATAAATCACAAAATATTAATGATTCAACCGTGGATTTTAAACAGAGTATCTATCGCTAAAAATCTACGTACATCAATCAATTTATGTATCTCAATTATATATTGGATATCTCAATTTTTTTAAATATTCAACTTTCTTAAAAACTCACTCAAATTTTGAAAGCCGATTGGAACCTTTGAGTATAGGATATAATTACATTTTATTTAATACAAATTTCTAATTTCTTTCTTTATTATAAAATGACTTTTTTATAATTATAAAATATCATTGATACACAGCAATATTAATATTACTTATTTATGTACTTACATATTGCTCTAGTATCAGTAAATTAATGGAACATACCTGAAAAAGAGAAAAAAAATAATTAATTCAAAGTCAAAACATAATGAAAAATCTACATGAAAGCAATTTTTAAGCTTAAAATTCGAAAACAAATTTATGAAGACAGAAAGATATTCATTATTTAATTTAGGTTTATAAACTAATCTAAAAAAAAAAAAAATATATTTTCATCGTTAATATTTTGAAACATGAAAATTTAAAATGAAATAATAAAATAAAAAACGCCCCAAATTAATTACTATGCTTCATTATTTCCAAATAGTAATACATAAAAAAAAAATTATTGATTACAATTTTTTTTTTTACAGTCTTTGATATAATGATTTCAAAATACCTTTTGAACCCTTAAATCGGTCGCCATTTCGAAACGAAATAGCGGATGCTAATGTCGAGTTCCGAGGAACAACCTGAGATGACCAATCACTCAGGGGCCAAATTTAAAAAAAATCGGTCCAATAGTACAGGAAGACGATTGACGACGGACAGTTTTCTATTTTTTTTTAATTCGATTTTTGTATTCTACTTATTTTGAATGGTAAAACCAAAAATTCCAAAATAAATAAAAAACTTTACAATCGAATTTGTAGTATCGATAAAATATAACATTATACGAACTTCAATCGAATAATTTACAAAATATAATGTGCATATCTGTAGTTTTCATCGATTTTTTTTAAACGATCTCACAATATTATACAGATTTAAAGGTAGCACCTATCGGAAATTTTTTTAATTAGTAAACGTGGATGAATACAATATTTATATATTGCACATTAATGTACTTTACAAAAATTTTACTTATTATTAATTAAGATTACTTTTTTTTAAATTATTGTAAATAAACGTAGGAGAATCTTGGTTGGGAGTGCTGTCAATAAATAAAGACACAAATAAGAAAAACTTATTATAATGTATGTCGAGATTTCGGCCTAAGTTAAGTAGCCTAAGTTTTAGGCCGAAACGTCGGCACACATTCTAATTTTTTTCTTAATTGTATGTTTATTTATTGACCACACCCCCAACCAAAATTCTCCTACGTACATTTTCCACGGTCAACCATACTCTCAGCATTATTGCCAATAAAAATATTTTATTGAATAGGATTTGACCGGAATAAATTACCGCGGTTGTTAGTTCCGTTTAATGACACGCATTTCATTTCTTTTTTTTCTTTCAGTAGAATCCTTCTGTGGGATTTTCAGATCAATTTTGTAGAAAGACTTTATATACATCAATCGATCGATACATTTTTAAATATAACAATATATATTTTAATCCAGTCAGGCCATCAAGAAGATTAAATTATTTCGTCTGGTTATTCAATAATAAAAAAAAAATAATAAAAAAATGGCGAGACAATTATTGGAATTAATTAAGATATTTATCCAGAGAACATTGGCTAGGACAGCGAGAGGGGCCTACTCGAGAGAAGAGGTGAGCCCCCCCCCTTTCACCCCCTCCACTTTTACTTCCAAACTTCGCCAGACTTGGGATATTCAAAACAATATAAACTTTCCTAATTTAAAGCTGGGTTATCTCAAGTCTGGGCTAAGTTCTCCTTAGAGCTCGGCGCTTCCCTGTCTTCAACTTTTACCTTGTGCTCTTGCTTTCCCCCATTCGGCCATTTACTGCGGGCGGTTAACGACTCATATATTTAGCAACTATTATATAATAAACCTCATATTATAATTGATAATTTAAAAAAAAAATATGCATTTTCAGATGATTTTGCTATACTTTCTGAAAATGTGGAATCTGCTATAACACAAATAAATCTTTTGGAAGAAATAGCCTGCAGAACTGGCTTAAGAATTTCTGCAGAAAAATTTTTAACTAACAGGATGCTCTAAAATTTCTGAAAACAGAGCAGAGATAATGCAAGAAAATCAGTTGACATACGCATGATGGTATAGAAGGATCAATCTAATTAGGGATTGATAAATTATTCGCCACTTCTATAAATTTGTTTTATTTAAAACTAGTTTCGAATGTTATACATTCATCCTCAGTTCTAAAAACACACAAAAAATTCAAAAATAAGCAATTCAAAATATAGTTTGGTATTATTATACATATTAAATTAGATTAATTTAAATCAGTATTATTAAACATTTATGATTTATGAATTTAATTAAGACAAGAAATCAAATACATGTTGGTACACACCAAGGTTTAAATGGATTATATCAAACAGAAAAGTTTGTACTGGTTTTTTCTCTGAACTAACACTGGACGAAAGGTAGGTAGTATGTTTATAGGTAAACGGTTTAAGGGGCAGGGTTTATCCAATAATGCCGGTGATAAATTGGTTTTTCTGTTATAGATGGGAATAAATTTAAGATTGGATAAATAAATGGGAAAAACTGGAAGATTGCTAAATCAGAGATTAAAGGGACATATATGTGCATATAATAATAAGACAGAAAATTCAAAATTTGCAATTCATTTAAATGAAAAAAATCATAAATTCATCAAAGACTAAGGAGTTAAATTATACATCACATTGAAAGCAGCCTCAAATTAAACATATATGAAGTACTTGAAATAATAAAATCCTTCAAATCCAATCCAGATTTTTGCTGAAATGACCAAATTTGACCGTTTACCTATAAACATGCTACCTACCTTTCGTTCATTGTTAGTTCAATGCGAGAAGAAACCAGTACAAACTTTTCTGTTTGATATAACCCATTTAAACCTTGGCGAGTACCAACATGTATTTGATTTCTTGTCTTAATTAAATTCATAATTCATAAATGTTCAATAATACTGATTTATATTAATCTAATTTAATATGTATAATAATACCAAACTATATTTTGGATTGCTTATGTTTCAATTTTTTTGTGTGTTTTTAGAACTGAGGACGAATGTATAACATTCGAAACTAGTTTTCAATGAAACAAATTTATCGAAGTGGCAAATAATTTTCAATCTCCAATCCAAGAAAATGCTTTGGTAAAATCTGCAATAGAAGAAAGGTTGCATAAAATGGGTAGAGCATATGGTATCACCAAAGACCTCAACAATAAAAAGTGCCTGTCCAAAAATGCAAAAATAAGGCATTACAATGTAGAGTAGTAAAGCCAGAATGCCTCCCTATGTGCGAGTGAATGTCTGGCATTAAACTACGATTCAGATAAGTTAGAAGTCCTAGAAAGGCGAATTATAAGGAAAATATTAGGACCACAAAACACACCAGAAGGTTGGAAATTACGAAGTTATGCTGAAGAATAAGAAAATATTTCAAACGTAATGAGAAAAAGAAGACTCATGTTTTTCGGAAATTTATTTCGAATGCAAGACAGTAGATTGACCAATAAGATATTCAAGTATCTATGGAGTAAAAAGTCTGCAACAAGCTGGGTCAACGAAGTAAAAAAGGATTTAGAAAGAAATAATATACAAAGAGAAGATATATACAACAGAGAAGCCTTTCGGGAAAAAATATTGAAAATGGAAGGATTCCAAGACATGGTAGCTAAGAAGACTGGTTCAAAATGGTCTGACGACAGAAAGAAGAAATATAGTGAACAGAGGAAAGCATACTGAAAAAGAAGAAAAATATAAAGCATTAGGAATTGAAATTGGAACGTGGTCCTCAGGTGGCCTATTCGAAGCAAAAAAAAAAAAAAAAAAAAAAAAAAAAAATGGTCCGCCTTTCGTATTTCCTTAACCCATTGGTTCTCAAACTTTTCTTCTGGCAGCACACTGAAATTAATATCAGACCAATCCATAAGTAATGTCGGTTTTTAAAAATCTGTCTGTTTATGTTGATATTACTAATCCCTCCTTTACAATTAAATTGTGTTTTCATATTTTGTTTATTATAGCATTACGTACTCTTTTATTTATCATGTTTTTATTGAAGAAAGTTAGTTAGTCTCTGCTGAAATTTCAAATAAAATGGATCTGATGACAAATGACGGTGGACAGTAAAATGTGTCGATCCAAGTTTTTCTGCTAATTCTATAACTGTTACTACAGGATTTTCTTCAACAGTAGCCTGCAGGAGATCGTCGTCAAGCTCTATTGGTCTACCTGTCCGAGGCTCGTCTTCGAGTTAGCGGTTTCCTGCTCGTAACTTTTCAAACCACCTCTGTGCACTTGCCGTTCACTAATGACTTTTTTCCATATATTTATATTACCCATATATTACCCTTTTGAAAAAAAAAAAAAAGAAGAAAATAGAAATAGGTTCAAGAATGGCGAAGATATGAGCGGACATGCACAGAAAAAAAATTCAAACAGATAACCTCCTTTTTTGAAGTCGGTTAAGTATGGAAGTAAGAAATTCTGCAGTTCACACCCTCATATATATCTTAGATATTTATGTTCATCGATATTTTGCAAAACCTTTACCATAAGGACACCTCTCATTAAAGGACAAAATAATCAATGACCATAGGTGACCGATATTCAGAGGTTAAGCGTGTTAATATCGCTCATCAAAATACACCATTAATAAAAATGTAGATGGAAGCATCTTCGAAGATCTATTTGAAAGTCTAAAATTTCTTTTGCATATATATATATATATATATATATATATATATATATATATATATATATATATATATATATATATATATATTTTTTTTTTTAATTCTGATGATGAAAGAGAGATATAAAAACTATGTCATGATGAAAATTAGAGAACACTACAGATGTTTCTATGGAACTAGCCAATTGAAGAGCAATCAGTCCAGTTGAAACGACATCAGTTTAAAACCGAGTGGCCTATTTCGTGAGACATAAGTATAATATCCTCGAATATTTATTTGGATAACTACCTTCGTTTTGGTTGTCTGGAGACACATTGTGCATGTTAGTAAAAAAAATAAAATGAAATAGGTTCATTCTTGTGTTCCAATCAAATACTAGTTTATTTTATAATATTAGTATTACAAGATATAATAATAATAATAATGTTGTTACATTAATTGATATAATTATCTATTTTAGATTCACAGACTCTTAGGTTCTCAGTGTGTATGGAGTTGTTAGCCACAGTGACTCTATAATAACACCATCTAAGACTATTAGCTCTTTGGACTGATTATCACCATGGTTACATTAAGTTTAACCTTTTCTGTTGTTGCTGCCTGTGATATGTGTGTCAATGAGCTTGCCCAATTATGTATATTTATTTATATTATTTTAATTAACATTTTAAGTATTAGTAATAGTATTGAATTTTTGTGTATAGTAAAACGGTCTGTATATTTTAGTTGTAGTGAATTAGTCGCAAATCAGAGTTGTAAGCTGTATTTACATTCTCTTGATATGTTTTTTTCTTTGGCATGCAAGTAGTTATTTTCTTTTAATCAATCAAAAAGAGTATTTAATGGTACGCATTCGAGGTCGCGGTTTTTCCAGTAATTCCGGCGAGTAGTTGTTTTTTCTGTTTTGGATGGAAATAAATTTAAGATTGGACTATTGGACAAATTATATATATATATATATATATATATATATATATATATATATATATATATATATATAATTTGAGACAGTTTTTAACGTGATGAATTAATTTAACTCCTGAGTCTTTGATGAATGCTGAGACTTGAGTCGTTGGGTGGTGTAATATAGTATGCGTTGTAGCTTGACTCGCTTCATAATCTCGTTTAATAATACTAATTTATATTACATGTATATATAATAATACCAAAATTTTAAATTGCTTATTTTTTAATTTTTACGTGTTTTTACAACTGAAGATGAATGTATAAGATTTGAAACTAGTTTTCAATAAAAACAAAATTATAGAAGTGGCAAATAATTTATCAATCCCTAATTATAAAATACATTGGTAACTTAGTTTTTATTTTTTTACTATCAAAAGGTTTACTGTCAGCCAAGTAGAGAGGACTGGCACACCATCTCACTATCGAGACAGTACTACCATTGCAAAATACTGTCACCGTGTAAACGAAGAATAACGGGCGGGATCGAGTCCGGCTTCGACTGATTATTTATTCCGTTATATCAGACATCGATCGACTCTGGTAACTTAAGGAAAAACTGGTCAAGTGCGCATGCGTCTATCTATAACCTTCTGTTATTGAAATAACAATCAACTTACGAATTATTGCAGGAAAATTAAACCAAATTAAAAAAATAAAAATATCAAGATGGTATATTTTACGAGGAAGCTGTAAAAAAAAATATGTGGAGAGAGAAAACTTTCATATATTTCAGCGTAACCTCCCGACCTATGCTCCGCACACAAGTTTCTTCCTCAAGTTGTTTAATTGGGTTAGAAAATAAACCTAGTGGTTAATCACAGATGCTGGCCACATAACCTCTTTGTATAATCGCAGTACAGCAAAACAGTAGTTCCTTGAGCTGAATTCCAGAGAACCTTCATTTGTAGTGGTACAGGTTTATTATTACTTTTTTTTTTAATGATTAGATTAATATCTTATTTAGGGTAAATTAACACCCCTAGTAATCCCCGTTTACTGAACTAATTTCGTCAGGAAAGCCAAATGTAATTTTTCTTGATGTGTATTTATTGATGCGCGCTAGCTGGACCTAGACTGTGGAATTCGTCCCGTCTACGTGCCTTGGGAAGGTCGTTGAACATTTAAAGTAAACATGGCGGATAAATATTTCATGGACGAGAGCGACATGAGGTAAGGACAAGGCCCCTAGGGCGATAGCATATGGAATAGCCACTGCCAGTTTGATCTCAATAGCTTTCGGATATTGTATCTCCAATGTCCAATGCATGCATAATATATCGACACATCACATCCGTCTCATAGATTCGATTGTGACAATTCAATGTCGATTTAATTGTATACGGTATCTTAATTAATTGTGTACATGGTATATGGTATATACGCACCGTATGTGGAATATATACATGATATATATACATCCTACAGGAACGGGCGTTGCCGATGAACATGAAGTGAACTGAAATAAATATACACTGGTATTCCTGAGCGAGAACTCTCGCATTAGATATCTATCCTTCTTCTAATCCCTAATACATTGGAAGTGTAAGCGATATTAATGTTTATGGAAAATGTTTATTCTTATAAACAATATTATATAACCAAGAAAGTTTATTTAACTCACACATTTGGTGAAGCTACATAATTAATAATGATTATGTAGAAGTAACAGTTTATACTTAATAAGTAATTAGCTTTCCCCACTGGAAAATATCACTTCAGTTTAACAGTTAAGCAATTGGGATCAGCTATACCATTTTCTTGTTAAAGGTATGAAGTTGTAATGACAACGTCACATATGCAAGGATTCTTGCGGTCCTGTATAGTGCGTTATCTCAAAAACGGTAGATTTTAGGGCTTTAAAACGTTGGACCAGTACGCTCCAAAGCAACGTATAAGACCTTAATGCCCGCTACGAAATCTTTAAAACCCGACCCCGTCCCGTTTCGATCAGCCGAATAACCACCCTCAGAACTTCGAAACCAGTTTTTCCATAACTTTTATTTAAGTCCTAGTAAGAATTTGAGAATTGAAATTAGGATTTGTCACTTCTCTGTGAAATTCCATTCCTATTAACACCTCATTCATCAAAATCCATTCCTCTTAAGAGCCGGAATAGGGATCTATAGTACCGTATTATATATAGAGATCATGAGCCCTAGTTAAACAAACTGTCAAGACTATAAACAACCTGTTTTGAGATATCAGGCAGCGAGACATTTAAGGACAATATCGTCAAATAAATAAAATCTTCAGGACTGGGAATATCATGGGGTAAAAAAAAACATGGGAAACGGAGTGTTGAGAAAGAAAGAGATGAAGAAATAAAAACACGATTCTGCGTGATTCGGCCTAGCCTTGGCCATCCTCAGACTGAGTGTATTACTCAGTAGAGATGAGCAAAAAGTACTCGTGAGTAACGAGTACCCTGTAGTTTACTCGAATATTATCAATAGTCCTATCTAATCCCAGCTAGTGAAAGCATTCGTGTAATGTACTCGATACTCGTTACTCAAGAGTACTTTTTTGCGATCTCTATTGTATAGCACAGTAAAATATAGTCTCCTGCTCAGTATGTGCGGAGACATGAAAATATCTGACCTGCCGGGACCATCAGAGTATTGTATGGGCCGGACTAGCGAACGGCTGGTTTTTAGAGACTATATTGTATATCGTATGAATTTTGTTATCTTGGTAATATATAATAATGAATTAGAAGGCATCAATGAATCAATAATGTTCAATAAAGTATTTGTTTATGTTATATCTAAAGAACTTGATCAACCAACCTAAGGCCTCTATATTGTAGTTTCGACAATAAGTGAATACCAGTATGCCCGAGCAAGAACCCTCGCATTAGATATCTATCCTTCTTCAAATCCCTTATACATTAGGGGTATAAACGATATTAGGAAACATGTTTATTCCTATAAACAGTATAACTAGTATTACCAACAAAGTTTATGAAACACACACATTTGATGAAGCTACAAAGATTATAATGACAATGTTGAAGTAACAGTTTACTTAATAAGTAATCAGCTTTCCCTTCAGTTTAAAAGTTTAAAACAGAAATAAGACTCAGCTATACTATTTCCTATTTGCAATATTCATATTTAACAGAGCTTTAGGATTAGACATGGGGAAGAATATATAATCTCCTCTAGCATTCATAAGGAACTAAAAACAACATTTTATTAGCAAAATCACCATTTTACACTTATTAAAAAGTAGTATAAATTCTCAACTTGCTTTTACAGGTATAAAGTTGCTGTGACAACGGGACGTACGCAAGATGGCATGAGGCCCGTGCGGACTTATATCGTATGACATCTCAAAAACGTTAGGTTTTATTGCTTTAATATGCCGTACCAACATGATCTTGATGCCCGCATCGAAAACTTTAAAACCCAGCCTAGCTCGTCTCGATCAGGAGACTCACCACTATCAGAATTTTGAAACTTCGCAGTTGTTCCACCGCTTTTATTTAAGCCCCAATAAGAATTTAACAATTAGAATTAGTTAGGAATTGATAAATAATTTGCCACTTCTATAAATTTGTTTTATTGAAAACTAGTTTCGAATGTTATACTTTCATCCTCAGTTCTAAAAACACACAAAAAAAATTCAAAAATAAGCAATTCAAAATATAGTTGGTATTATTATACATATTAAATTAGGTTAATATAAATCAGTATTATAAAGCATTAATGAATTATGAATTTAATTAAGACAAGAAATCAAATATCTGTTGGTACTCACCAAGGTTTAAATGGATTATATCAAACAGAAAAGTTTGTACTAGTTTCTTCTCGCATTGTATTGGCAATGAACGAGAAATAGGCAGGATGTTTATAGGTAATCGGTTTAGTCAGGGTTTTCCCAGTAATACCGGTGAGCTGTCAACTGAATTGGAATTAGAATTCGCCACTTCTCCGCAAAATTCCCTTTCTTATGATATCTAACTCATCAAAATCGCTCCTGCGAGCCGGAAAAGAGATCTAAACTACCGTATTATGTACAGAGAAGTGATAAAAATTAATTTAATAAAATAACACCTAATATAGATTTAATTAATAACAAAACCTTAAAAGCTTTCCCTTAATATAAGCGGTTAGGGGGACAAGCGACCCGCACAATTCGTGGCCCGGGGAATCAGCTGACAAAAAAAAAATCCCTGGAACTAATCAGCTTACTCCAATCCAGCAATCTCTTCGCAAACACTTCTTCTCCATATATTTTCCGGCAAAAGGTCTTGTAACTATTCACAATTCATGGCCCCTTTATGGAAATTTCTTTAATTCCACTTCCACTCTCGAACGAAATAAGCAACGCTTTCGGAACGGTATTATTTCACGATTTCAATTATAAATTATACAATATTTTATTAAAAAAAAAAAAAAAAAAAAAAAAAAAAAAAAAAAAAAAAAAAAAAAGGTTGATCGATTTAAAAGGATGAATTACAGACATATTTGAGAAACTCTTAAATATGAAACAGTGAACTACATATCGATGTCGCTTACTGAAAAAGGCGTAAGCGCCATTTGGCAAACATTACAGGAAACACATGAAGCGAGTTTTCACCAAATATTTTTATTTATTTTTTTTTTTTATTCTTTATTGTACAGAGAAGGAGTTAATTACCCTGACAAACCTATATAATTACAATATATATTTAAGACTTATAGCACAGATCAAGGCCATAGTGACGACTGAGAGTCGTCAATATTTGGTGCTTACGTCAGCAATAGTCGATTTTTAGACCATTTCCAATGTTTTTCCTCGATATATCGTGAGCAGGGATCGATAGAGGCGATCTTTATGTCCCATGATAAATTGAAACCTAAATTTCCAATATTTGACGCTTAGGCCTTTTTCAAAAAACGATGTCGATATTTACAGAGTATTTATTTTAAGAGAAAAATGATAGAGACGTCGTTTCTTTTAAGAAGGCCTAAGTGCAAAAAAAAAAAAAAATCAAAATTTAGATTTCAATTTATTTTGGGATGTAAAAAACACCTTTATCGATTCCCGCTCACAATATATCGAGAAAAAAAAATTGGAAACGGTCTAAAAATAGACTATTGATGACGTAATCACCAAATACTGACGACCCTCAGTTGTCACTCCAGCCTTTACCAGTGCTAGTAATGTATTGAATTATAAAAGTTTTCCACCTTAAAAAACCTCCTACTGTTCACAATAAAGAATAATATATATATATATATATATATATATATATATATATATATATATATATATATATATATATATATATATATGTTTCCATATTTTTAATACATGTCCTTATTAAATTACTAATACACAATTCTTAAAAATCTGGGATCACAGATGTAATTTGTACAATTTTTCAAATAAATGCTATTGATCGTTCAGTTTTGTTTTTCTTTTATCCTAAGCAATTGCCTTTGTTACTTAATTAATCCCCAAAATTGCCTTTGGTGCTTCTTTACCCTAAACAATAGCCCTAATTGTTTTTAGCTTAAAAAGGGTGAAAAATTTCAATCTTTCTATATATCGAAATACTCATATATCGATTTTTTTTTCAAAGAACCTTCCTATTCGATACATAGAGGTTCGACTGTATTGTTTAACAGAAAACGTTTTCTAACAATGACAATAGTTTGCAGATTAGTGACCAATGACACTTCAAACAAAAATATTTTTTGGGTGGATGGAAAGTAAAAATGTTTATTCATTTGAAAATTAAGCACTTCAGTGTTCCTATTTGTGAAGGGTATACAATAAATTATTTGAAACTAAATAATAATTGAGATTAGGAGAAGCGAAGCAATGTCCAAATAGGAAAATACACATACATCAAAAATACCTCTATTGAAATAGCTAACACGATATGCCTTTTCAAGCTTTCTTATCAAGTTTTCCCTATCGAGAGCTTTGCCAAGTCAACGCCCTGTGAAATCGGCTTAGCCCAGGAATATGGAAAGGGGGAAGAGAGTTCGTCTCTTCCACGGTTTTTCTTTTCTATTCAGAGCCCAGGCTAAAGGAAACATACTTTACTTTATTATGGCGGAGTGTCATGCGAGAGATTATTCCAGCCGAGAGAATAAGCTCCTTGGAAACGTTTAAAAAATAAAAAGAAAGTCACACATCCCGATAGTAAGCTCCGTATTGGGTACCTGTCGGTGAAAACGAATAACAGTTATTTTTAATGATAAAAATTATTTTTGCACAATTAAAAGTAAAGATGAAATCAATTTGCTTTGTTTAAACCAAAACTGGAGTTCTTCGTCGCCAAAATTTTGTGTTCAGGATTACTGTAATATCCAGTTGTGAACTTCTCTTTTTGGTCACTGCATGATCATCGGAAGTGGTGCTTTACTTGAAGATCATAATAGATTATTATAAAAATTGATATTAAAATATAATGCGAAACTTCTCAAATTGAGTATATAAAATTTATATATTAATATAAATAGCATAATAGATTTTGGTTAGAATTGGCAAATCGGAAGTGGTGCTTTACTTGAAAGTCATAATAAACTTTCATCAAAACTTATATTAAAATATAATGCAAAACATCTAAAATTTGGTTTATAAGACTTTTGTATCAATAAAAATAATCCACTAAATTTTAATTATGGAAAGTGGTACTTTACTTGAAGATCATAATAAACTTTCATCAAAACTTGTATTAAAATATAATGCAAAACATCTAAAATTAAAATTTGGTTTATATGACTTTTGTATCAATAAAAATAATATACTAGATTTGATTGAAATTAACTCAACGGAAGTGGTACTTTACTTGAAAATCAGAACAAACTTTCATCAAAAATTATATTAAAATATAATGCGAAACATCTTAAATTTTGTATATATGACTGTTGTATCAATATAAATAATATATTATACATTGGCTAAAATTAGATAGCCGGAAGTGATACTTTGCCAAAAACTGTTTTATTTTTTTTTTTTTATCCCTCCTTTGAAGGGAGGAATACGAATCGTTCTGAAAATCACAAACATTTTTATAATGGTGTGTGTGTGTGTGTGTGTGGATGTCAATAGATGGACGCCAATAGACGTCGCGACGCCGCGTGTCGTTTTTGAGATAATGCTATATTCGGAAACTAATAACTAAATTCAGGATTAGTTTTTGAGCCACTGGATCAAGTCATGCGGTGTCCACATCAGATATTTTATTTTGAATAATAAGATTAATATTATCTGTTATTAGGTAATTAAATTTATAATAACAAAAATGCATTATTATCGAAATGTTGATTTGATTTGTAATTAGATTGCCAAACTTATACTTTATTTAAAAATTCAAGTGATATATATATATATATATATATATATATATATATATATATATATATATATATATATATATATATATATATATATTTAATAACTACCTTTATTTAATTTTTATATTAATGACATATCTTTCTAACACCGCTTATTTACTAAATAACCATTTTATAAAATATCCGAAGTAGTTTAGGTTTTACAATAGCATTTTCAGGGTTCATTTGTTTAGATTTCATTCGGAAATAAGTTCCCATTCGTCGTTGGCAATTAAGAGCCAGGAACGATAAGTCTTTGTTTAAAGTTAAGTGAAACCTATTACTTGAGCCATCTGGAGTAGAAAGAGGAGAAAGAAAGAATTACCAATTTACAAGAAGCCCTTCAAGGTAGAACAATCGATAGGTCAACGCTACCGACCTTATATAAGATAGCTTTCAATTATCGATAAACCTTTAAAGGGATATCGATATTTATTATGAAAGATTACTAATAAACAAAGAGGTAATTTATATTCGTATATGAACACTCAAAATAATAAAATTACAATAAATATAATAGCTAAATTTAATATATTTAAAATAGTTTTTTTCTTTAAAAAAGCTGTTACACTCAAGGGCAATAGGTATTAGGGCTAAAAGAATCCATTCATACCATATATGCAAGATAAACGAGAAAAAAAAGCAACTAATAAACATAAAAATAAAAATAATATATATATAAAAAGAAAAAAAAATGTACATTACTAGTAAACATTAAAAGATAGACAATTCAAATAATAGCAAAATAAGTAAACAACCATTAAAAAAAAAAATGTACATTACTAGTAAACATTAATAGATAGATAATTTAAATATAGCAAAATAAAGAAACAACCAATAAAAAGAAAAAAAATGTACATTACTATTAAACATTAATAGATAAGTCAATTTAAATAATAGCAAAATAAGTAAACAACCAATAAAAAGAAAAAAATGTACATTACTAGTAAAAATTAATAGATAGATAATTTAAATAATAGCAAAACAAGTTAACAACCAATAAAAAGAAAAAAAAACGTACATTACTAGTAAACATTAATAGATAGACAATTTAAATAATAGCAAAATAAGTAAACAATCAATAAAAAGAAAAAAATGTACATTACTAGTAAAAATTAATAGATAGATAATTTAAATAATAGCAAAATAAAGAAACAACCAATAAAAAGAAAAAAATGTACATTACTAGTAAAAATTAATAGATAGATAATTTAAATAATAGCAAAATAAAGAAACAACCAATAAAAAGAAAAAAATGTACATTACTGGTAAACATTAATAGATAGACAATTTAAATAATAGCAAAATAAAGAAACAATCAATAAAAAGAAAAAAATGTACATTACTATTAAACATTAATAGATAAGTCAATTTAAATAATAGCAAAATAAGTAAACAACCAATAAAAAGAAAAAATGTACATTACTGGTAAAAATTAATAGATAGATAATTTAAATAATAGCAAAATAAAGAAACAATCAATAAAAAGAAAAAAATGTACATTACTAGTAAAAATTAATAGATAGATAATTTAAATAATAGCAAAATAAAGAAACAACCAATAAAAAGAAAAAATGTACATTACTAGTAAAAATTAATAGATAGATAATTTAAATAATAGCAAAATAAAGAAACAACCAATAAAAAGAAAAAAAATGTACATTACTATTAAACATTAATAGATAAGTCAATTTAAATAATAGCAAAATAAGTAAACAACCAATAAAAAGAAAAAAATGTACATTACTAGTAAAAATTAATAGATAGATAATTTAAATAATAGCAAAACAAGTTAACAACCAATAAAAAGAAAAAAAAACGTACATTACTAGTAAACATTAATAGATAGACAATTTAAATAATAGCAAAATAAGTAAACAATCAATAAAAAGAAAAAAATGTACATTACTAGTAAAAATTAATAGATAGATAATTTAAATAATAGCAAAATAAAGAAACAACCAATAAAAAGAAAAAAATGTACATTACTAGTAAAAATTAATAGATAGATAATTTAAATAATAGCAAAATAAAGAAACAACCAATAAAAAGAAAAAAATGTACATTACTGGTAAACATTAATAGATAGACAATTTAAATAATAGCAAAATAAGTAAACAATCAATAAAAAGAAAAAAAAACGTACATTACTAGTAAAAATTAATAGATAGATAATTTAAATAATAGCAAAATAAAGAAACAACCAATAAAAAGAAAAAATGTACATTACTAGTAAAAATTAATAGATAGATAATTTAAATAATAGCAAAATAAAGAAACAACCAATAAAAAGAAAAAAAATGTACATTACTAGTAAAAATTAATAGATAGATAATTTAAATAATAGCAAAATAAGTTAACAACCAATAAAAAGAAAAAATGTACATTACTAGTAAACATTAATAGATAGATAATTTAAATAATAGCAAAATAAAGAAACAACCAATAAAAAGAAAAAAATGTACTTTACTAGTAAAAATTAATAGATAGATAATTTAAATAATAGCAAAATAAAGAAACAACCAATAAAAAGAAAAAAAATCTGCATTACTAGTAAAAATTAATAGATAGATAATTTAAATAATAGCAAAATAAGTTAACAACCAATAAAAAGAAAAAAAATGTACATTACTAGTAAAAATTAATAGATAGATAATTTAAATAATAGCAAAATAAGTTAACAACCAATAAAAAGAAAAAAAATGTACATTACTAGTAAAAATTAATATAATAGACAATTTAAATATTAGCAAGATAAGTAAACAACCAATAAAAAGAAAAAAAATGTACATTACTAGTAAAAATTAATAGATAGACAATTTAAATAATAGCAAAATAATTTAACAACCAATAAAAAGAAAAAAAAACGTACATTACTAGTAAAAATTAATAGATAGACAATTTAAATAATAGCAAAATAAGTAAACAACCAATAAAAAGAAAAAAAATGTACATTACTAGTAAAAATTAATATAATAGACAATTTAAATAATAGCAAGATAAGTAAACAACCAATAAAAAGAAAAAAAATGTACATTACTAGTAAAAATTAATAGATAGACAATTTAAATAATAGCAAAATAATTTAACAACCAATAAAAAGAAAAAAAAACGTACATTACTAGTAAAAATTAATAGATAGACAATTTAAATAATAGCAAAATAAGTAAACAACCAATAAAAAGAAAAAAAATGTACATTACTAGTAAAAATTAATATAATAGACAATTTAAATAATAGCAAGATAAGTAAACAACCAATAAAAAGAAAAAAAATGTACATTACTAGTAAAAATTAATAGATAGACAATTTAAATAATAGCAAAATAATTTAACAACCAATAAAAAGAAAAAAAAACGTACATTACTAGTAAAAATTAATAGATAGACAATTTAAATAATAGCAAAATAAGTAAACAACCAATAAAAAGAAAAAAAAACGTACATTACTATTAAACATTAATAGATAGATAATTTAAATAATAGCAAAATAAGTAAACAACCAATAAAAAGAAAAAAAAACGTACATTACTATTAAACATTAATAGATAGACAATTTAAATAATAGCAAAATAAGTAAACAATCAATAAAAAAGAAAAAATAAGTTAAGTAAAAATAAAATAAGTCATCTTGAACACATTCATACCTATACACATTATTTACAATCTGTCCATTATAATAATTAAATATAAAATGTACTAGTTTAAATCTAAAATACCTTTATTCTTGAGTTTTTCAGATAAAAAAAAATTTATATTTACTTTAAGTAATACCTTTTTCTGTTCTAGGAAAATACTTCGGACCCCAAATCGAAAAAAAAAAAAAATATGATTGAAAAGTCCAATAATAATATATATAATAATATTAATATACTGAAGACTATGTCCCTGATAGTAAAAGACCTCGAGGCCAACATTGACGTCGTACCTGGAATACATCGAACTTAAGTGCAAAAGTAGTGGAAAAAACCTGAAACACAGAGAAAAATGACGGTGTTGGCGAGACGCTGAAAGCCATTACAGGGTCACGCTACAGAATAAAATATTTCGACCAATCCATTTTAGAAAAACGTAAGAAGCATTAGTGAATATTTTTTTTATTCACATCAATCGACTCAGAAATTCTAAAAACTAACTGAAACTAACTGGGTTAACTAAAGTTTTACTTTCTCTTACCTATGTACGAAGTATATAGTAAGGGGAAGTATTGCGATCGTCAAAATTTTCGAATTTGAGTTTTCAATGGAAATACGCGTTATAAGTCCAAATAACCAAGTATCGCAAAATGGTCTGTGTGTCTGTAAACAGCCTAGCTCAAAAACGAAAGGTCGTACGATTCTGAAATTACGTATTTAAGGTAGGCACGTCGATGCGATGTTACAGCAACCGTCAAAATCGACACTTTACATAATCGATTTTACACTTTTTTTACAATTTTCTCGAAAACGGCTCCAACGATTTTGATGAAACTTGCCTAAATTATTCTTCATAAAGGCCTTTAATTTTTTATTTATGTACTATATCACCGAAGAAATGCAGGGAAAAAAGTTATGATGAAAAGAATATTTTATTTGCGCTTGACATAAAAAGAATGCAATTTAGAATAAATTATGTATAGAATAGTATGAAAGGATATTAAATTATCTAAAAAACAAAAAAAGAATCATCAATATCGGATCAGTATTAGCAAAGATACAGCATATTGTATGAGTACAAGACCATAGACGGATAACCGAGCGCATCCGGAAGGAGATGGATGAGACCGAATCTCCTCTTAGCAATTCGCCGATCTGTTGTCAACAATACCGTCTGTAATAATGTAATTTAATAATAGAAAAGCGGAAATTAACTTAATAATTTCTACTTTTATATTATTTAATGGAAACTAAATCGAAACTTTTAAAATATATTTGCAACTTGACAAACTTAAAATATATATGTAGTGTACAGAATTGTTGTACTAAAATTGTATAAAAACTGTTTTATTGTACTTAAGTGGGAGAAGATGTGAAGAAGTGAATGCTGCTGAGCTTATTTCAAGTATTGTTTATTATAGGATGGTAAAGGAAAGTTGTATGATGCGAACACCGCACCAGATTTTTTTTTACTCATTTCGAACACATTTTATTTTTTTTAATTACCAAACCTCCTCTGACTTTAAATATTAAAAGAAGAAGAAGAGGAAAAAATCAAGATGTAACTATTGTGAAGAAGAGACTTTGATATTTATCCTGTAGCCGCGAAGGGTACATGTTTGCTTAGGCCCTGGGAGGCCCCTCAGATAGGCAACAAGACAACAGGACCCAGGCGGAATTCATCAAGTCCTGTTTGTCCAGATCTCTTTATCTTTTCCACCGCTGTGTACTTTAGTCGTTATTAAGGAACATGGAATATTTCCAACCTGCTGTGTTTCCAAGACGACTCTCCGAATCAACTCGTCCTACTGGATAACTAGACAGATATAAAATAATTAAATGCCCTGGGTTTCACTATCGTAAAGGTATAGTCACCGATTTCAAAACAATGGAGATAGGTGTTCAATTTCACAACATTATAAGCTGATATGGTTTAACTCAGCCTCAAAAGGACAAATAATTAATTATTATGCTTTAATTATATTATAAAAAAATATCTGATGTGGACACCGCATTATTTCCTTGTACGCCTATTAAACTATAAATCGGTGACTCAAACAGCAATCCTGAATTAGGTCCCTAGTTTCCGAAGATAGCATTATCTCAAAAACGACACTGAGCGCCGCGACTTCTATGTGCGTTCTTCTGCCACGCACACACGCCATTCTAAAAATGTTAAAAACTGTAAGTACGGACCTTAAAATGTATTTATCCATGAAAAAAACTCTATTTCTGATTTTTAGCGATTCGTATTCCTCCCTTACGGGAAGGCGGTAGATGAAAAAAACAAAACAGTTTCAGGTGAAGTACCCCTTCCGGCTATCTTATTTTAACCTACATATAATATATTATTTATATTATTACAAAAGTCATATATACAAAATTTGAGATGTTTTTCATTATATTTTAACATAATTTTTTATGACAGTTTATTACGACCTTACAAGTGCCACATCCGTTTTTTCAATTTTAATTTTATTAAATTAAAATAAACTTAATCAATTTGTCGATCATCCATTTTTCTTTTCTAATTTTTTTTATTGACATATTTCACATTTTTATTTTTTAATTTATAACCATTGATTACATCACAAGTTTTTTTTCAATAAAAATTTTATTTTACCTTCAATATTTTTTACCTACAAAATATCAGAATATTTTTTGTTATTCTGTAGAAACCAATTTTAAAAATGCATGCAAGATCTTGAACAAATAAATTTACAATAATTTGTTCAACTTATTCCCTCATTCAACAGGTTGCTTCAAAACTGACTGAATCCAAAACTTAAATTTAAACTCAGTTTTTGCATCAATAGAAAGAAAGAGCGATTTTAATTTTTTGCTGAGAATCCGTTTTAAGTGAAAACGGCCAAAAATGAAGCTACCATCTTATTCCTGTAGGCTCCTCAATTTTTAATCCGGAAAGTTTAAAGTCCGTTCAGGTTTAAAACAGAGAGACTCCCCCCTTTTCCCAATTGTTTTTTAATTAAGTATTGGAATACACCATTAAAATGGTAATTCTTAACGAGGAAGATTCAACTCTGGCTGGTAAAATACCTTTGCTTCGGTGGGCCACTGATTTTGATTTGGTACTGTTAGGCCAAGATGCGAGAACTATTAAATTAACACCAATTCGGTAAAAATATATATAATTAGAAATTGATAAATTATTTACCACTTCAATAATTTTGTTTTTATTGAAAACAAGTTTCGAATGTTATACATTTATCTTCAGTTCTAAAAACACACATAAATTTAAAAATAAGCAATTCAAAATACAGTTTGGTATTATTATATATACTAAAATTAAATGTAATCACTACTATATATTATTACGGTAGTATAGATCCCTTTTCCGGCTCTCAGGAGCGATGGATTTTGACGAGTGAGGTATCAAAAGAACGAGAATTTCACGGAGATGTGACGAATTATGATTTTGTTTCTTAAAATCTTACAAGGGCTTAAATAAAAGTGGTGAAAAAACTGTGAGGTTTCACAAATTTGACGACTGAGAGTCGGCGGATCGAGACGGGATGAGTTGGGTTTTAGAGATTTTGACGCGGGCATCAAAACCATGTATTGGTCATATTGGTCCAGCCTTTTAAAGCCTTAAAACCTACCGTTTTCGAGATAAGGCACGATATAGGTCCGCACGGGCCCTATGCCATCTTGCGTACGTGCCGTTGTCATGGCAACTTTATATCAATTTGAGTCTGTTTACAAATACTTTTAATGAGTGGGAAATTATATATTGTTTCCCATGTCCAAATCTAAAGGGCACTGCTATGTATGAATACTACACATTGAAAATGGTAATCTAATTGTCTAACTGCTAAATTGAAGAGATGTTTTCCATTGGGGTAAGCTAATTACTTACTAAGTATGAACTGGAACTCCTACATAGTCATTACAAACTATGTAGCTTCACCAAATGTGTATGTTAAATAAACTTTCTTGATAATATTATATTGTTTATACGAATAAATATGTTTCCCTAATATCGTTTATACTTCTAATGTATAAGGGATTATGCGAGAATTCTCGCTCGGGTATACTAGTCACTACTATATATTATTACGGTAGTATAGATCCCTTTTCGGGCTCTTAGGAGCGATGGATTTTGACGAATGAGGTATCAAAAGAAAGGAAATTTCACGGAGAAGTGACGAATTCCAATTTTGTTTCTTAAAATCCTACAAGGGCTTAAATAAAAGTGGTGAAAAAACTGGGAGGTTTCACAAATTTGACGACTGAGTGTCAGCGGATCGATACGGGATAAGTTGGGTTTTGAAGATTTTGACACGGGCATCAAAATCATGTATGATCCTCTGGATCATACTGGTCCAGCATATTAAAGCCTTAAAACCTACCGTTTTCGAGATAACGCACGATATAGGTCCGCACGGGCCCTATGCCATCTTGCGTACGTGCCGTTGTCATGGCAACTTTATATCAATTTGAGTCTGTTTACAAACACTTTTAATGAGTGGGAAATTATATATTGTTTCCATGTCCAACCTTAAAGGGCACTGCTTAATATCAATACTACACATAGAAAATGTTATAGCTGGATCTAATTGCCTAACTGCTAATTTGAAGAGATGTTTTCCAGTGAGGTAAGCTAATTACTTATTAAATATGAACTGTAACTTCAACATAGTCATTACAAACTATGTAACTTCACCAAATGTGTGTGTTAATTAAACTTTCTTGATAATATTATATTGTTTATACGAATAAATATGTTTCCCTAATATAGCTCATACTTGGAATTAGGGATAAGAAGATATCTAATGCGAGAGTTCTCGCTCGGGTATACTACTATAAATGTATTTCTCTAATTAGATTGATCCTTCTATACCATCATGCGGATGTCAACTAAAAATATATTTAGAAAAAACAAAATACAGTCGAACCTTCGAATATATCGAACTTGAAGTTTCCTTGAAAAAAATTAAATATACGGAAATTTTAATATATAGAAAGATTGCAATTTTTCACCCTTTTCAAAACAAAAACAATTACAGCAATTCTTTAGGGTTAAATAAGTAACAAAGGCAATTTTTTAGGGTTAAAGAAAAATAAAACTTAATGATCAATAACACTTATTTGAAAAAATATACAAATTACATCTGTGATTACAGATTTTTTTACAAATATACATTTATAATTTAATAAGGACCTGTATTAAAAATATGCAAATATACATACAAATTAATTTATTTTTGTTTTCGTACAAAATAGCTTCTAATGTCTTTTTTGTATAATTCATCACCGAAGTCATCTTTAGGAAAAACGTTTACGAGAAGAAAGACAAAGTTTAACTGAATTTAAAATGAAAATTTCACTCTATGTTGGCAAAGAGATTCAGAGAATTTAGGAACTTCTGTACTTCTTCTGAAATAAGATCTTCACTGAATTTTTATAATTTTGCAAACCAGTGGAACATTTTTTTTCTTATTTAATTATTACCCATTCTGTGTACGTAAACTAAGGGCTCTGTATGGTTAAAATCACCATCTTATATTTTTTTTAATGGAAATTTTTTTTTCGATATATAGAAATTTTATTCGATAAACAGAATATTTTTTCTAATACAAATTCAAGGTTCCTAAAAAAAGTTCGATATATAGGAAGTTTGATATACAGAGGTTCGACTCCATATGGTCAGCTGTAGAAACGGAAATAAATGATCACTACGATATATTATTACGGTAGTATAGATCCCTTTTCCGGCTCTTAGGAGCGATGGATTTTGACGTGTGAGGTATCAAACGAAAGGGAATTTCAAAGAGAAGTGATGAATTCCAATTTTGTTTCTTAAATTCTTACTATGGCTTAAATAAAAGTGATGAAAAAACTGGGAAGTTTCAAAACTTTTTTGACTGAGAGTCGGCGGATCGAGACGGGATAAGTTGGGTTTTAAAGATTTTGACGCGGGCATCAAGATCATATATGATCCCTCGGATCATATTGGTCCAGCCTTTTAAAGCCTTAAAACCTACCGTTTTAGAGATAACGCACGATATAAGACCACATATTGCTTACGCCATCTTGCGTACATGCCGTTGTTATGGCAACTTTATATCAATTTGAGTCTGTTAAAAAAAACTTTTAATGAGTGGGAAATTATATATTGTTTCCCATGTCCAACCCTAAATGGCACTGTTAAATATGAATACTATGCACAGAAAATGGTATAGCTGAATCTAATTGCCTAACTGCTAAATTGAAGAGATGTTTTCCAATGGGGTAAGCTAATTACTTATTAAGTATGAACTGTAACTTCAACATAATCATTACAAACTATGTAGCTTCACCAAATCTTAATGTTAAATGAACTTTTTTGGTATTATTATATTGTTTACACGATCAATATGTTTCCCTAATATGGCTTACACTTGGAATTAGGGATTAGAAGATATCTAATGCGAGAGTTCTCGCTCGGGTATACTCGTCACTGCTATATTTTATTACGGTAGTATAGATCCCTTTTCCGGCTCTCAGGAGCGATGGATTTTGATGAATGAGTTATTAAAAGAAAGGGAATTTCATGGAGATGTGACAAATTCCAATTTTGTTTCTTAAATTCTAACTAGGGCTTAAATAAAAGTGATCAAAAAACTGGGAGGTTTCAAATCTTTGACGATCAAGAGTCGGCCGATCGAAACGGGATAAGTTGGATTTTAAAGATTTTATCGCTGACATCATTCCTACGGAACGTATTGGCCCAGCATTTTAAATCCCTAAAATCTACCGTTTTCGAGAAAACGTACGATATTGAGCCGCATGGGCTCTGCCTTCTTGCGTACATGCCGTTGTCATGGAAACTTTACAACTGTAAACGTTGTTTTGGAAATAAAATGTTGTTTTTAGGTTTCTATGAATGATAGAGGAGATTATATATTCTTTCCCATGCCTGTTCAATTCTTAAAGTACTGTTAAATATAAATACTACACATAGAAAATGGTATAGCAGAGTATAATTGCTTAACTATTAAACTGAGGGATTATTTTCCAATGGGGCGAGCCAATTATTTATTAAGTAAACTGTTATTTAAACATAGTCATTATAAACTATGTAGCTTCAAAAAATATGTGTTTTAAATAAACTTTCTTGGTAATACTATATTGTTAAAATGAAACGAAGATAGAATAAATATTTTTCCCTAATATCGCTTACACCTCGAATGTATTGGGAATTAGAAGAAGAATAGATATCTAATGCGAGAGTTCTCGCTCGGGTATACTAGTTATAAATATAGTAATTAAAAATAAAATTCTGACTACTGAAATGATCCTATGCGTTTCAAGGGACGGAATGTAATTGCATATCTGCTTAAACGCATTAGTTAGTGTTTGCGAAGTTATTAATATTAGTGAAGTTGAGGTCCATGAATACTGAAACCTGGTGTAGAAGTCGGGTGCCTTTGATACCCGTAGGAAACTCCAAGCATCTTCTGACAATACATAAATTTACTTTTTGTATGTTTATATGTGCAGAAGCAAGGAGTCGTAAATTGTAACTGAAGGCACCCGAATACTACACCAGGTTTCAATATTCATATATATATATCAATTTCACAAAAAATAGCCCACCAATGTGCTTAAGTAAATATGCACGTACATTCCGTCTCTTGTCTCTTGGGACGGATAGAAATATTTCCGTGGTCGGGGTTTTATTTTTCAATTAAATTAGTTTTTCTGAAAGAAGATGGTCAAGAATAAAATAAAATAGACGTAACTATTTATTTTATTACATCTATTACATTTGGTTACATCTGTTTTATCTTATTCCATACGGTCAACTATCAATATACAAAATAAATTAGTTTTTATTTTTAAATTTTTACGGGAAATCTTGGTTGGGGGTACAATTAATAAATGAACACACAACTAAGAAAAAACTTACTGCAATGCGTGCCGACGTTTCGGCCTAAGTTTTAGGCCATCATCAGGGCTGAGAAAAAAATATCTGATGTCGACAACACATGACTTCCTTGTACGCCTATTAAACTATAAATCGGTGGCTCAAAAAGTGATCCTGAATTTGGTTACTAGTTTCCAAAGATTGCAGTATCTCAAAAACAACACTCGGCGTCGCGATATCCATCTGTTGATACACAGACACACTCTGGTTTCTGGAGGTCTCATTCCGTTATTATATGTCGTTTTCCTTCAGTAGGTAACTAGTTTCCAAGATAATTCTTCATGTTATGTGACAACAATAAAACTGTCAATATCACTGGATAAAGCACTAGAAATCGACAGTTTCGACATTTTAAGCGGAAAACCCACATAACTAATATCTTATTCTCATGCTGCACAAATGGGGAGAAAAACTAGTATTTTGCACTCGATTTTAACACATAAAACAAATAATAAAAATGTTTAATTGTATTGGAAAACAAATTGCGTTTGTAACCTTTATTACCGAAACATGATTTCTTTTTTAATTTAAATATAATTTTTGATGTAAGCTTATTATAACCTTCAAGTAAATTTTTAAGTTTTCGGCTCACGAATCTTAACCAAAATCTTGTAAATACATTTATATCGATATAAAAGTACTATTTACCAAATTTGAGATGTTTTACATTATATTTTAATATAATTATTGATGAAAATCTAATATGACCTTCAAGTAAAGTACCGCTTACGGTTTTTCAATTTAGACCGAAATCTAGTATGTCATTTAAATTAATGTATAAGTTATAAATACTAAATTTGAGAAGTTTTTCATAGTATTTTAATATAATTTTTGATGGAAATCAATTATGACCTTCAAGTAAAGTACCACTTCCGGTGATCAAGCAGTAACCAAAACGGGAGGTTCACAACTATATTTTAGGACAATCCTAAATACAAAATTTCAACTTTCTACGGCTAACCATTTTTGAGTTATGCGAGATACGAACGTACAGACGCCACGACGAAACTAGTCAAAATGGATTCAGGGATGGTCAAAATGGATATTTCCGTCGAAATCTGAAAACCTAAAATTTTGGTGATTACAATACTTCGAACAAGGAAGTAACATGATAACAAATATGTAACAACAGTGGCAGTGCCAGTAATAATAAAAAAGTTAACAAACAGTAAGATGAAGAATATAAATTATAAAGAAAAATATGATTATAATATGCTAATATTAATGTGAAAATAAGAAATATAGAAAATTATGTTGAAAAAGTATAAATAAAGTTAATAAGGTATAAAGAAAACAATACTAATCATAATGTGAAATAAACACAAATAGGTTAACAGATTTAAAATTATTATGAAAATAAAGAAAGAAAGATAATGAATGAAATGAAAGATGTAGAAAAATACTTAGGCCGACACTTCGGCACACATTATAATTTTTTTCATTTGTGTGTTTATTTATTGACCGCACCCCAACCAAGATTAACCTCCATACTTTTCCACGATCAACCATACTCTCACAATTAAAGTTTTTAGTTTCTCAAGTCTTTATTTTAATTCATATGGACGTCGTTTTTTTTTTTAAAAGGCGTAAGCGCCATTTACCATACTTTACAAGAAACACATGAACAGATTTTTCTCCAAATAACAATAATTTTTTTTTTTAATTTTATTCCTTATTGTATAGAGTGGGAAGGAGTCTATTAACCTGGCAAAACCTTTATAATTAGAATATATTTTAGCACTTGTTAAGGCCAGAGTGGCGACTGAGAATCGTTAGTATTTGGTGCTAACGTCGGCAATATTCGATTTTTAGACCATTTTCAATTTTTTTTCTCGATATATCGTGAGCGAGAATCGATAGAGGTGGTTTTTATGCCCCAAAATCAATTGAAACCTGAATTTCGCATTTTCGGCGCTTAATCCTTTTTCAAAAAACGTCGATATGATCATGAACATACACGTGATACGATTATGCTAAATCACAAAAAGTCATGATATATCATATAATGCAACTAAATATTTTTCTATATTTTGATGGCTACTTTCATTGAGGCAATAACACGGCATTACTCCTGCTAAATTAAGATATATATTTCAATTCAGCGACGGTGTGCGTGAGCGTTATGTGGTTTCTTAATTAGGTTGTTATGTTTATGTAAGACTCGACTAAGACTGGAAGACTTTACTATCGAGAAGACAAAGCGCGACCCGGGGTTTCGTATCGCGTGATTTTAATTGCTCTAATTATCCTGTTTGGACCATTATGCAATTAAAAAGCAATTAAGTCCCCCTGCGGGTGCTTAGCCGCTTTGAGCTTAGTCCTCAGGCCCCCCCCCCCACTCCTCGGCCCGCTACTTCAGCCCCCACTTATTAATATTTTACTCCCTACAGCCGGCGGCCTTTCTCATTTCCATTGTCTCAGCTCCGATAATTATAAACTGAGGAAACCCCCCTATAGCGGACAACCTAGCAAGCCCCACTGAATAACTTACAGTCCAGGGGGTGCAAGGCCATTTTTTTTCCAAATTGTTAGAACTCGTCTAAAATTTCTTGAGTTCTTTTTAACGTAACCTACAACTTTTCTATCAACGAAAATTCTCAGAAATGGGCCATTTTCAATCTGGAAATCGGAAACCACGTAAATTGAACGATGTGCTAAAAAGGCATGAAAAACCCTTCGCTTAAATATATCAAAGTCGTTTTTTGGAAAAGGCTTACGCGCCAAAAATCCGAAAT
The DNA here is from genome assembly GCA_948150685.1 of Rhaphigaster nebulosa. NCBI lineage: Eukaryota > Metazoa > Arthropoda > Insecta > Hemiptera > Pentatomidae > Rhaphigaster > Rhaphigaster nebulosa. The sequence goes on along the minus strand of OX411310.1, from coordinate 7,174,679 downwards.
TTCGGTTTCAATTTATTATGGGGCGTCATCTCTATCGGCCATCTCTATCTATCATCTCTATCGGCGTCATCTCTAATGCCATCTCTATCGGTCTCCTTCACGATTTTTCGAGAAAAAAAATAGGAAAAGATTTAAAAATCGACTATTGATCGTCATCAATAGTCGATTTTTAAATTCATATTTATACACTAAATACTAACTACTCTCAGTCGTCACTCTGAACTTTGCCAGTGCTAGAAGCCTTAAAAATATATTGCAATTATAAATGTTTTGCCACCTTAAAAAAACTCCTACTGTGTAAAAAGAATAAAGTTAAAAAAAAAATGTAATATAGGAAAAAAGCGTTTTTTATGTTTCCTGTAAAAAATCTTTTTAAAAGAATGAAGTCTATGTGCATACTGTAAATATTATATAATACGTGTCTACCAAAACTTTTCAATTTTACTTTACAAATATGTGATGTGGACAACACATGAATTCCTCGTACGCCTGTTAAACTATAAATCGCTGGCTCAAAAAGTGATCCTGAATTTGGTTACTAGTTTCCGAAGATCGCAGTATCTCAAAAACAACACTCGGCGTCGCGACATCCAGCTGTTGACACACACACACACAAATAAATTGGAGGAAAACCAATATTTTACACTAAATTTTAACACTTAAAACAAGTAATAAAAATGTTTAATTGGATTGGAAACCAAATTACGATTGTAACCCTTATTACCGAAACATATGATTTATGTATTTAATTTAAATATAATTTTTGATGTAAGCTTATTATGACCTTCAAGTAAAGTACCCTTTTCGGCTCACCAATTTTAACCAAAATATAATAAATACTAATGTACCATCATGCATCAAAATCCGAAGCGGTACTTTACTTGAAGGTCATATTACACTTTCATCAAAAATTATATTAAAATATAATGTAAAACATCTCCAATTTGGTAAATAGGACTTTTATATCGATATGAATGTATTTACCATATTTTGGTTGAAATTGTTGAGCCGAAAAGGGTACTTTACTTGAAGGTCGTAATAAGCTTACATCAAAAATTATATTTAAATTAAATACATAAATCATATGTTTCGGTAATAAAGGTTACAAACGCAATTTGGTTTCCAATCTAATTAAAGATTTTTATTATTTGTTTTAAGTGTTAAAATTTAGTGTAAAATACTGGCTTTCCCCCCTATTTGTGTGTGTGTGTCAATAATAGATGGATGTCGGGACGCCGAGTGTCAATCTTCGGAAACTAGTAACCAAATTCAGGATGACATTTTGAGCCACCGATTTATAATTTAATAGGCGTACAAGGAAGTCATGTGTTGTCCACATCAGATATTTAGCATTATTAACTTCGTCTTTACTTTTTTAACTTTTCAGTCGTTTCCTCAGTTTAATTATTATTGCATTGAATTCCTAGCTCACATTATATTTCCTAATATCAAATACATTTTCATTAGCGTAATACTAAACCTTTAACTGAATAATTTTAACCAAAACTTTTGGATTCTATTTTGTAGATTACATTCAATTCTAGTCTCGTTTTTAGTTGGTTCGTAATCATTACTCTGACTTAATCTTTAAATTAGTTTAATATTAAACTACTTCATATTAAATATATGATTACTACACTGATATTAAAATATTCCATAAATAACGTGATGAAACCTGAATGGCAACAATTTTTGTAAGAATAATTTTGGACCTATTTTTTTTTTTTTTTTTTTTTTGCAATAATTTGCGTTTTTCAAGTTTGCTTGTAATCAGTAATAAGTAATATTAAATATATTGAATAAAAATAATATACATTTTTTTAATAAAATAAAATAAGTAATTTAAGTATTTTTTTAATCATTTATTCTTATCTTATACTAGGAGATAATTTTGGTTACACTAATAGAAAAAATAAGAATTACAAATTTTGGGTTTTTTGATCGATTCAGGGGTAATTTAGGGTTAAAGTTGGTGAATTTAGGGGAAAATTTAGACAAGTTTAAGGTTTAAGTTGGTGAATTTAGTAAACAATTCAGAGTTTTAGGAGAAAAATGCACGACTGAGCTGGCAACACTGTAAGTAGTTTATGTTATCTCTGCCTGTAAACACTGCTTTGTCTTTATTTATTTGAATGAACAATGTTATCTCTCTTTTCCTTTTATTTTCTGTGAAGACTTTATCGATTTATTATGTTGAGCGAGTGTCTTTCTTACGTTTTTAGCTATTTGTGTATTCATGATTTTATATTTCGCTCTAGACTCTTTTTTTTTCGATTGTATGCATGTAAGCGAGCACAAATTTTAATTACAAGTTTACTTTCGATGAAACATTGACTGGGTTGTTTATTTTGCTCTACGTTAAGTACAAAATATAATTATTTATTATAAATTTATAAACAACTGTAATAGATCGCTAACTGCTCTAACCTTAGTTTTAAGAAGAAAGAGTTTGAAAATCTGAAGTGCTAAAACAATTTTCGTTATTAATAAACTTTTTCAATTTTCTCCTCTTTAATATACATGATTTTAATATAACTTTTGAAGTTGGTTTAATAAAAAAAAAATACCATACCTGTGTTTTTAAAAAGAATATGTAAGAATTATATATTTTATATAAGAACTTCGTCGCATTAGTAAACTCTGCTGGTAATAATTCCGCAGAGCTACTGGTGGGCATCTTTTGACAGTTTATCAATATTAACAATTTATGATAACATTTTTGATGTTTCTTATAATTATTTTACTCGATTTAGTTGACATCCGCAAGAAGGATGAATCTAATCTAATATTAAATATATATCAAGCACTTGAAATAATAAAATCCTTCAAATCCAATCCAGATTTTTGCTTAAATGACCAAATAAATATCTCCAATAGTCGGATCTTAAATTTATTCCCATCTATAACAGCAAAGCAATTACACACCGGAATTACTGGAAAAACCGCGACCCTTAAACCGTTTACTTATAAACATCCTACATACCTTTCGTTCATTGTTAGTTCAATGCGAGAAGAAACCAGTACAAACTTTTCTGTTTGATATAATCCATTTAAACCTTGATTAGTACCAACATGTGTTTGATTTCTTGTCTTAATTAAATTCGTAATTCATAAATGTTTTATAACACTAATTTATATTAAATTTAATTTAATATGTATAATAATACCAAACTTTATTTTGAATAGCTTATTTTTGAATGTTTGTGTGTTTTTAGAACTGAAGATAAATGTATAACATTCGAAACTAGTTTTCAATAAAAACAAAAATATAGAAGTGGCAAATAATTTATCAATCCCTAATTACTCAATTTATATTTTGTAAATGATTTATACCTCGTTTTAGAACTAATATAAATTATGATATTCCTGTTTTCTTGTTGAGGTTTTCTGAACATAATTTCAGAACCTTTACCTATTATGAAAAATTATTAAAGTTTAATGCTATTAAATTAAGAGGAATAAAATGGAGGGTAATTGAAATATATTAACGAATACTAAAATATTTTTAAAAAAAGTTAGCCCATTATAAATATAACAATACTGAGTTATAGAAAATAAATAAATTCTACAACAAGACGAATTATAATGACTAGCTGAAATTCGTTCAGGTTGATTATCGCAGCTTAAAGATTAAAAAATGGTGAAATCAACGATCTTTAACAATTCCTAACATTTATAGTGTGTTACCTCCACAGCGCGACAAGGATGTTGAAAAAATATCGGTACATCGAAATTTTTTATTAAAAAATATATCAATATTTTGTCCGATGTATTAATTTTGATATATCGATATTAAAATTTGAGTATGAAAAACCGATATTTTTTTATTAAAAAAAAAAAAAGGAGAAACAAATATAAAATAAAATAAATCTATAAGGACGGCGAGTTAGACAAACAATGAACCTTAAAACTAGCGGTGTAGTGTGATCGTGTTACTATCTATAAATAATGGTTCTGTTCTAGAGATGGGATGTCGAAAGCAAAATATCGATTTTATTATTGGTTAAAAATATCGATATTTTGATAATATCGGTACGGAAATATCGATATTACAAAAACAATATCTTAATTATCTCGTCCCAGAAATATCAATATTACAAAAACAAGATATTGTTTATTATATCGGGACAGAGATATCGATATTACAAAAACAATATCTTAATTATCTCGTCCCAGAAATATTGATATTACAAAAACAAGATATTGTTTATTATATCGGTACAGAAATATCGATATTACAAAAACAATATCTTAATTATCTCGTCCCAGAAATATTGATATTACAAAAACAAGATATTGTTTATTATATCGGTACAGAAATATCGATATTACAAAAACAATATCTTAATTATCTCGTCCCAGAAATATCGATATTACAAAAACAAGATATTGTTTATTATATCGGTATTACAAAAACAATATCTTAATTATCTCGTCCCAGAAATATCGATATTACAAAAACAAGATATTGTTTATTATATCGGTATTACAAAAACAATATCTTAATTATCTCGTCACAGAAATATCGATATTACAAAAACAAGATATTGTTTATTATATCGGTACAGAAATATCGATATTACAAAAACAATATCTTGATTATCTCGTCCCAGAAATATCGATATTAGAAAAACAAGATATTATTTATTATATCGGTACAGAAATATCGATATTACAAAAACAATATCTTAATTATCTCGTCCCAGAAATATCGATATTAGAAAAACAAGATATTATTTATTATATCGGTACAGAAATATCGTTTTTTTTTTGTTTGTTTTTTTCGATATTCACATGCGTACCTTGAGAGTTAAGAAATTGAGATTTCATTGTTATAATGTTGTTTTTTAATAGAAAACGAAATTATTGTTGACACATCAGGTTCACATTCGCAAGAGAAGAGTGAAAAATTCAAATCCATAAATGTTGGAGAAAATTACAATATTTTATAATATACATACTATAGTTGGGGAAAACTAAAATATTTTATAATATACATACTATAGTTGGGGAAAATTAAAATATTTTATTATATAGTTCGAAAAATTAAAATATTTTATAATATATTTGGGAAAATTAAAATATTTTATAATATAGTTGGGAAAATTAAAATATTTTATAATATAGTTGGGAAAATTAAAATATTTTATAATATAGTTGGGAAAATTAAAATATTTTATAATATAGTTGGGAATATTAAAATATTCATTATAGTTGGGAGTATATATATATATATATATATCGTTTAAATCCCTAAGCTCCCATTAAAAGGCCCTAAGAATATAAAAATATCGAGGCCTCAAAAATTGAAATATAGATTTTTTTCGATATATCGAACTACTATTTCGATATATTAAAAAAATATCGAAACGATATATATCGATATTCACACCCCCAAGCGTGACTAGAGGAGGGGATTTGGAGAAAGACACAATACATAACAAAGAAGTGTATAATAATTGTATTGTTTTTTAATTCGATGTTACTTAATCAACAAAAGAGTAAGCGCTTTCGATCTCACACTACGATAAACGACTGAAGTACATATAATTAGTATTACACGTGATATTAATATATTATTATACACAAAACAATTGGTCTTCGCGTGTACAACTGGTAACAATGGCTGTGTTACTCAAATCCTTGTGTATAGATTATATATCTTCATCTATTCTGCATTGCGTTGTTTCTCCACCTGCTAATAGGATCTACGCCTCACGATTTAATGCCCTTTAGCACGCGAGGTTTATTTCGCTAAACAAGTCGTCCGTTTATCTTTTAATATTAATAAATGTTTTATACGAAAATGTTTCTAATAAAAATATATTTATAGATAAAATATTAATTTCAACGTTAAGGTTAAAATTTATTTAAGGTTGACATGGACAAGATAAAGTAACTAATTCATTGACCAAGGTATATAGTTACAGGTTGTCTCTGTATATACAAATATATATATGTTAATGAGAAAGACCGAAATCAATAAAAGTCAACATTCTCTAGTGGAATGGAAAACATATGTAGAGGAGTGAGTATTGGTTGACCGTAGGAATACTTAAGGAAGAAGTTGGTCGGAGAGGGGGGGGGGGGAGAGGGGGAGGGAGAGGGGGTACGGTAAAAAAGTAACACTTATTTATATTGTACCAACGTTTCGGCCTAAGTTTTAGGCCACCTTCAGGGCTAAAAGAAAAAACAAAATAACAACATTGAAAAACGAAAGAGGCAGTACCAGTAACAGTAAAAAATGATAAAAACAGAAATTACAAGTAAGATAAAAAAGTATGAAGTATAAAAAGAAAAAGGTGACACTAAAATAGATAATATAAATGACTAATGAAAAAATAAAAATAAATAAATAAAATAACAATGTAAAAATTAATTGAAATTAAAATAATGCGTTATTTACATAGGGAATAGTAAAATAGATGAAACCTATTAATTTAAAGTTTTTAAATTTGTGTATTATTTTATTTTAATGTTTGAGAATTTTTTTTAATTAAAGCGTTCATTGAAAATAAAAACGTTTGGTTTATTTATAAAACATATGTAGAAGAAAGACCGAATATTTGCTAAGAAATGCATTTAAAATGGGTTACAATGTTACTAGCAAAAATTTAAAAAATTTAAACATTTAAATGCCTACCATTTACAACGGTCCATAGCAAAAATTTATAAACATTTTCAACGAATCGGCGTAGATAATCGAGAAAGAGTTTCACCTTTCATGTTGCTTATATTTTACTAATTTGTGTTTAATAATTATAACTTTTCAATTTGTTGCGTAAAGTAAAAATGTAAAACTGAAGAGTTAAACATTGCTTAAAAAAATAACTACAATTGACATTATGTTGCCAGATAAATTTGAATTTGTGTATTATTTTATTTTAATGTTGAGAATTTTTTTAAATTAAAGCGTTCATTGAAAATAAAAACGTTCGGTTTATTTCCCATACCATATTAGTTGAATTATAGCAATACTAGTATACCCGAGCGAGAACTCTCGCATTAGATATCAATCCTTCTTCTAATTCCTAATACCTTAGAAGTATAAGCGATATTAGGGAAGCATGTTTATTCTTATAAACAATACAATATTACCAAGATAGTTTATTTTACACACACATTTGGTGAAGCTACATAGTTTGTAATGACTATCCTGAAGTAATAGTTCATACTTAATAAGTAATTAGCTTACCTCACTGGAATATATCCCTTCAGTTTAATAGTTAAGCATTAAGACTCAACTATATCATTTTCTATGTATAGTATTCATATTTAGCAGTGCCCTTTAGGATCAATATATAATTTCCCACTCATTAAAAATTTTAGTAAACAGACTCAAATTGTTATAAAGTTGCCATGACAACGGCACAAACGCAAATGGCATGAGGCCGGTGCGGACCTATATCCTGCGTTATCTCGAAAACGGTAGGTTTTTAAGCTTTAAAACGCTGGACCAATACGCTCCACAGGAGCGTAAGTGATCTTGATGCCCGCGTCAAAATCTTTAAAACCCAACTTATCCCGTCTCGATCCGCCGACTCTCAGTCGTCACAGTTTTGAAACCTTCCAGTTTTTTCATCACTTTTATTTAAGCCCTTGTAAGATTTTAAGAAACAAAATTGGAATTCGTCAAATCTCCGTGAAATTCCATTTCTTTTGATACCTCACCCGTCAAAATCCATCGCTCCTGAGAGCCGGAAAAGGGATCTATACTACCGTAATAATATATAGTAGTGATAATTTATTTGTTGCATAAAGAAATGTATATTCAAGTTAAATGTAATATATATTTAACTAATGTAATTTATAAGTTGTTTCTAGGAATTATTTACGCGCTATTTTTGGAAATATTTTTAGTAGCATATAATAAGACTAGGTCCTCCTTTATTTTTTCAACATTAATTGCCTGGGTATGATAAATGTCTCGAATATTTCCGGTGTAAGTGGGAAATGAAAATATTTGGACATTTTTTCGGAGTTACTCTAAACGACTTGGTGAATGCTAATAATTTTCATAGAATATCGATAGATTCATTTTGTTTTCATCTTTAAAAGTAACGTACCTATATACCAACTTTTAGGTGGAACAAAACAGCTTAAACTCGTGGAAAAAAATAACCTAAAGAGTAGAAGTATTTGGTTTTAGAAACAGCAAATATTAAACTGAAGTTATAAATGCCTGAAAATATAAATAAATAAATCTAACTTAATAACAAAATTATTAATAAAACGCATATTGCTTAATATTGTATTATTACAGTCTCAACATAAAATATTAACTGCTGCCTAAGCACATTTTTTTTCTCATTCTGTTTTTTATTACCGTAATATGTTATTTGTATAAAATATCAAGATCAACGGAGTTTAAAACTAGAATATAATTGAAAAAATTTTATTGTAAAAAAAAAAAATTCAATTTAAGCACGAGGAAGAGACCTAAAGAGAAATAATAAAAAGGTAATAAAAACTAGGAATACAGATCAAAATCAAGATGGCTTTACATAATATCTACTTCATATTTTATGACACGTAAAATATTATATTCAATTTTAAATATTATTTCTAAGATAAGTTATATAATAATTTTAAAATTTTATTCTAAATTCAAAACCTAATATAATTTTAAAATCTAGGTCGTATTATTTACTTGATTTACCTGATAGCACAAGGTATACAATATATAATCCCATAATAAAAAAGCGTAATTAAATTTAGTGAAGAAAACTTTATCTATTTTACGATGGTGCAATCTGAACTTAATTACGTTTAAGAGTTTTTTCTTTATTCCTTATTACCGTTATTTATACTTTATTAACATATTCTTCTATGTTCCTAATTTTTCACATTAATTTTAACAAATTATTATCAGCATATTTTTCTTAATGCTTTATATGTGCCCATAATTATGAAAGTGGTCTAAGTCAAAATTAAAAAAAAAAATGAATTTATCACTTATTTCACACGACATGATTTTAAACTAAATTTATTCAATGTAATTTTTACGATATCGTCAAAAATGAACCTTTAGATAGAATTGTAATTACAACGTTATACGGAATTCATTTAGTGTTAATTATGAAAGTGGTCTAAGTCAACAATTTAAAGAAATTATATAAACATAACTTAAACTATTATATAAACCTAAAAGAGGAAGACCAAAAATATACGAAAATATTCAATTACTTCCATTATATGACCCTACTAGACCAGTAACGGAAGAAAAACATAAAGATCTTATGTGTTTAATACCATACATCCCTCCATTTTTTCAGGAGCATTTAAAAAATCTTAAAAACTCGAAATTATGATAAAAATGGATTATTTGTTAAAAATGATTAATAAATGTTTATGAATTATTTCGTTAAAGTTGTTGTTTCAAATAAAAATCACAATTTTTTATTACTTTAAGTCAATTATAGGACGTTCAGTTAATTTTGTAAATGGTCTAAGTCAATTCAAGCTTTAAAAACAACATTTTCCTATGAAATTCAAAAAAAAAATTTCATATCTATAATAAATTTTCATTAATCAAGACTAATAAAATTATAAAATGAAATGTTGCATAATATAAAAATATTTTTTAATTTATTGAAATGCGATTCATTAAATATCTCGAAACAGGAAATATATGACTTAGACCGCTTTCATAATTATGATCACAAATATGAGTACTTTTTATGAATTTTAAATTAAATTGGCTTCTTCTAGATCAATATATATTTTTTTAAATAATACCTTTTCTCTCTCTTATTTATTATTGCCACTCTAATACTTAGCGTTCTGGAATAAAACCAGACTCATTTTAATGTGATTTTATTTCTATACCACGCTTTCTTGCATTGTCGAAAAAAAAAAAAAATTATTTCCTATAGAGAAATTTGAAATATTGCATAAAAATGATTTTGTTTTTTCGATTTCGAGATTAGCACTTTCGGGGCACATTAGATCAAAGAAGTTTCTCATATGAATTCGTCTTAAAAAATTCATTTCCTATCAGAATCCGGAAAAAAATTACCCCACCCAATAAGGAATTCTTGAGTTAGAGCCGCTGGAGGAATACTCAGGTACGTTACAATGTCGGGAATACGCCTCAAACCAACTTAAGGTTACCCAATTAGGATTCCTAAAATTTCGTTCTGATATTATAACAAGAAATTAAAAGGAATGGAAGGTTATTTGTGACATCTTGTAAATCAGAAAGATGTATAAAAAACGAAAGAATAAAAAAAAAAGATGGCGGAACGTCTCTCCATTATAATTTATAATATTTATGATTTATGGTTTATGAAAATGTATGTAGGAGAATCTTGGTTGGGGGTTATTATAAATAAATAAATACAAAAATAAGAAAAAACTTATCATAATGTGTGCCGACGTTTCGGCCTGTGTTTTAGACCATCATCAGGGCTAAGAAAACACAAGATAACAATAGATTTAACAACAGTGGCAGTACTGGCAATAATAATAAGTTAACAATCAGTATAATACAAAATTATGTTAACAGATAATGACAAAAAAGCTTAATTATCTATAAACATAATTTCCTTTATTTCTTTTCTTATATTATTCATATTATATACTTTATTAACATTATTTATACATTATCAACATATCCTTCTATATTCCTTATTTTTCACATTAATATTAGCATATTATGATCGGCATATTTTTCCTTATACTTTATATTTTTTTTTCATCTTACTGGTTGTTAACTTTTTTTATTATACTGTTACTGCAACTGTTGTTACATATATTATCTTTTTTTTTTCTTAATCAGTTGACATCCGCATGATGGTATAGAAGGATCAATCTAATTAGGGAGTGATAAATTATTTGCCACTTCTATAAATTTGTTTTATTGAAAACTAGTTTCGAGGAAACACACAAAAAATTCAAAAATAAACAATTCAAAATATAGTTTGGTATTATTATACATATTAAATTAGATTGATATTTTATGAATTTAATTAAGACAAGAAATCAAATACATGTTGGTACTCACCAAGGTTTAAATAGATTATATCAAACAGAAAAATTTGTACTGGTTTCTTCTCGCATTGAACTAACAATGAACGAAAGATAAGTAGGATGTTTTTAGGTAAACGGTTTAAGGGTCAGGATTTTTCCAGTAATGCCAGTGAGTAATTACTATTTTTCAATAAAACAAATTAATAGGAATGGCAAATAATTTATCAATCCCTATTTTTTTTTCTTAGCCCTGATGATGGCCTAAAACTTAGACCGAAACGTCGGCACACATTATAATAAGTTTTTTCTTATTTGTGTGTTTATTTATTTATATTCACACCCAACCAAGATTCTCCTACGTATAATATTTATGATGTATCTGGAATTTTTTTTTTTTAAATTAAATATGTTTCATAAGCAGCAGTAATAAGATTTTTTGTAAGCCATTTTGATTTCGGTTCTAAATTGGAACAAATAGAGCGACACAAAGCGGCTAAAACGAAGAAAGAAAAAAAGAGAAAAAAGAAAGAAAAACAAACAAAATAAAGCAAACGAGACAGGACAGCGGTAGGAGAACAGGTGCTACGCCCCACTAAATTGGGACGGGGCTGGTAAAAATATCCAAAGCCCGACCCAAAACTACACCCACTCGCCCAGACCTTTACACTTCATTAGTCTATTCCAAGTTGATAATTAGGAGAGAGAGGGGAGTTATTTCATAACGACCATCAGATCCCGACCTGTTGGAACAGCTTCAAGTCCCCTTTCAACAGCTACTATTGTACTCAAAATATTTTGATAAGCAGCAGTCGGGAATAGATAAATTTTATCCATGAGGCTGGATATAATAAAACATGGACTGGAATTTCTTGAAATAGACAAGCCCTAGGCGTATCGGTTAACTTGGGAGTGCTTTAGAAACTCTGATAACTAGGGATTGGTATATTATTTGCCATTTCTATAATTTTGTTTTCATTGAAAACTAGTTTCAAATGTTCTACATTTATCTTCAGTTTTTAGAAACACACAAAAATTCAAAAATAAGCAATTCAAAATATAGTTTGGTATTATTATACATATTAAATTAGATGTAATATAAATTAGTATTATAAAATAATTATGAATTTAATTAAGACAAGAAATCAAATACATGTTGGTACTCACCAAGGTGCAAGCAAATTATATCAAACAAAAAAGTTTGTACTGGTTTCTTCTCGCATTGAACTAACAATGAACGAAAGGTAGGTAGGATGCTTATAGGTAAACGGTTTAAGGGTCGGGGTTTTGCCAGTAATTCTGGTAAGTAATTTTTTTTCTGTTATAGATAGGATTAAATTTAAGATTGGACTATTGGAGATATTTATTTGGTCATTTAAGCAAAAATCTGGATTGGATTTGAAGGATTTTATAATTTCAAGTTCTTAATATATATTTAATTTGAGACTGTTTTCAACGTGATGAATGAATGAATGTATAACATTCGAAACTAGTTTTCAATAAAAACAAAATTATAGAAGTGACAAATAATTTATCACTGAACCTGTTGATAGTTAAGGACAAATAAACAAAAAAAAACTTGTAAATTTATGAAACTTTGGTCCACTCTGAGGGGGGAGGGCGAAATGGGGACCGGGATATTTGTAAAATAACTTACTCAAATTAAGTCGAGTAAGGTATCGTTTCTTATAATTTTCTTGTGCCTAAATCGAATGAGACCACTCCCAAGACGATATAGTCAATAAAAATTTAAAAGTTATTACTGATTTTAGGAATGAAATACAGCAAAATAACATTTTTCTACTGAACCATATACAGGGTGTCCTGTAAGTCACGGGAAATATTTAAAGAGGTGATAATAGACCTCAAGAGCAACAAAAAAGTTAATTTAGGACCAAGGTTCGATTCCACACAGAAAAACAGGAAATTTATGTTTGGTATTTTTTTTAAGTCACGATTTTTGTTGAATAGAAAGCGATCATTCAAAAACTATTCAAAATGGTGAGAGTATGGTTGACCGTGGAAAATGTACGTAGGACAATCTTGGTTGGGAATGCGGTCAATGAATAAACACACAAATAAGAAAAAAAATAATGAAATGTGAGCCGACGTTTCGGCCTAAGTTGTAGACCATCATCAGGGCTAAGAAAAAAACAAGATAACAATAGATAAAACAACAGTGGCAGTACCAGTAATAATAAGAAAGTTAACAAGCAGTAAGATGAAAAAATATGTGCCCATAATTATAAAAGTGGTCTAAATCTTATATTTCTTGTTTCGAGATATTTAATGAATCGCATTTGAATAAATTAAAAAATATTTTTATATTTATCAATATATTTCAATTTATAATTTTATTAGTCTTGATTAATGGAAATTTGTTATAGATATGAAATTTTATGTGAATTTCATAGGAAAATGTTGTTTTTAAAGCTTGAATTGACTTAGACCATTTTCAAAATCATTGACTTAAAGTATTAATATTCCAGAACGCTAAGTATTAGAGTGGCAATAATAAATAAGAGAGAGAAAAGGTATTATTTAAAAAAATATATATTGATCTAGAAGAAGCCAATTTAATTTAAAATTCATAAAAAGTACTCATATTTGTGATCATAATTATGAAAGCGGTCTAAGTCATATATTTCTTGTTTCGAGATATTTAATGAATCGCATTTGAATAAATTAAAAAATATTTTTATATTATGCAACATTTCATTTTATAATTTTATTAGTCTTGATTAATGAAAATTTATTATAGATATGAAATTTTTTTTTGAATTTCATAGGAAAATGTTGTTTTTAAAGCTTGAATTGACTTAGACCATTTACAAAATTAACTGAACGTCCTATAATTGACTTAAAGTAATAAAAAATTGTGATTTTTATTTGAAACAACAACTTTGACGAAATAATTCATAAATACTTTCATCATTTTTAAAAATCCATTTATATCATAATTTCGAGTTTTTAAGATTTTTAAAATGTTCCTGAAAAAATGGAGGGATGTATGGTAGTAAACACATAAGATCTTTATGTTTTTCTTAATTAATTAGTAATTAGTAATAATTAGTAATTGACTATTTTCGTAAATTTTGGATCTTCCTCTTTTAGGTTTATAGAATAGTTTAAGTTATGTTTATATAATTTCTTTAAATTGTTGGCTTAGACCACTTTCATAATTAATACTAAATGAATTCCGTATAACGTTGTAATTACAACTACTATCTAAAGGTTCATTTTTGACGATATCGTAAAAATTACATTGAATAAATTTAGTTTAAAATCATGTCGTGTGAAATAAGTGATAAATTCATTTTTTTTTTTTTTAATTTTGACTTAGACCACTTTCATAATTATGGGCACATATAAAGCATTAAGAAAAATATGCTGATAATAATTTGTTAATATTAATGTGAAAAATTAGGAACATAGAAGAATATGTTAATAAAGTATAAATAACGGTAATAAGGATTAAAGAAAAAATGCTAATAATAATGTGAATAATAAATAAGCGATCACTCAAAAACTATTAAACGTAATTAAGTTCAGATTGCACCATCGTAAAATAGATAAAATTTTCTTCACTAAATATACTTTGGCTTAGCTAAATCCATTGTAAGGGTACATTAGTGGGAGAAATATAGCGAAGCGTTCTGTTAATTTTTTATTTAAATATCACTTTCCTTGTGAATACCTCCTGTTGTGTCTCAGATACCACACTTCAAGGAAAACTAATTAAGCTTATTAAGTAATTATTATTAACTAATTAATTTATTAAGCTTTAATTTCGTCTATAAGAAGCCGAGGTTGATTTTGGAATTGAGGCTGATTAAAACATTCACAAGTAAAAAGTGATTAAAAATAAAAAAATAAATTAAACATTTAGCTATTAATGTTCCCTTACAATGGACTTAGCTAAGTCAAACAATATTTCTTAAAAGAATTTTTTTTAAAACTTAATGAGAGTGCAATCGGAACTTAATTATCTTCAATATTTTTTAAGTGATCGCTTCGTATTCAACAATAACTTATTTTTAAAAAACACGAAACATAAATTTCCTACTTATATGTGTGGAATCGGACCTATGGCGGGTTTGTATATCGCTTTACGGCGATTTTTTTTTTTTTTTTTTTATATTACTAAAGATGCTACAACTTTAACATAATTCTACTGACCAATACGAAACTTGGGAGTGGATCAGGATATTATAAATTACACGAAATGCATCCAACTTGACCTCAGCAAACAAATCAGGACCGAAGATATAAAATAAAACGTTTAAAGATTTTTTATTTAGTTCATTTTACTTTTTCTCCAGTATAAAATGATAAAATCTCAAAGTTATCAGTATGGGTTAGAGTTCTGAAACTCAGCTTTTAAACGGTTGTAGTAACTCAGGATACAATCCTGAAGAGTTATGAATGTTTAAGCGAACGCCTGACATAGGAGGAAAAAAAATCTGGTCATAAATTAATATTTTTTGATTTATATGAAAAATCCTATTTAAGAGTTTTAAAGGACGCTAAAAGCGAATGTATGAATGAACTATCAGCTGTTTTTATATTTAAACAAACACAAAAAAAAACATTCGTTTTTTTTAAAATTAAAATAACTTTAATTTTCTTAAAACTTCTTATTTTATAAGCAGAACCAACTTGCATAGCAGTTAGAAGACAAGACACTAAATAGAATAGACTTCATCGAATCGCTTAACGCGAAGACCACAAATCTTTCTTAGCAAGAGTTTATGTTCCTTTGAGAATGACAGTGAGACGTCAGCAGTAGTTCAAGCCTAGATGCATATTTAAGATTGTGTCAGGGCATCCCGGTGAAAGAGACTGTGTCACATTAAAAGGGAATCATAAATCTTCGCTTCTCTGACAACTTTCCAAGAAGTGAATAGAGATTGCAGTATAGCGATTATCATATTAAAATATACCTAACTTCACTTCAGAAAGAAAATGTTTCAAAATTAAATTTCAAAAATATATATATTGAAAATGAAATTTTATTTTGAACAAGAATTGAAAAGAGTCATTTCTTTTTTTTTATTCTATCGATTGCCAAAACTTATATGGAATACCAGTTTGCTGCAAAAATCCTTGTGCATTAGTATAGCTTTATTTCAGATAACATATTTAAAACATTATTGAATACTACTCTTCAAAGTAAAGTCCATTGTTTTCAACTACTTTCACCCATCTTTCTGCCAGTAATTGGATTTGATGCCGGTACCACTCCTCTGGTTTTGAGGCAAAGAACTCTTCATATCCAATTTTAACGTCCTCGTAATTATCAAAGATCTCATCTTTCGAAAAATGAGCCATTGATCTAAACAAACCATAATCTGATGGTGCTATATATCTGGGCTATACGCAGGATGAGGCAAAACGTTTACTCCTTGCAGTTCCGATCATTTTTCCTTGGTCAAACGAGAACGATGTCCAGGGGCATTGTCGTGTTGCAAAATGGCTTGGTTCCTGTTGACCAAAGCGGGGCACTTTGCACTCAAAACTGCATGAACTCTGTCTAGCTGTTCACAGTAAAGTTTCGAGTCCCTACAACGGCCGATAAATCACGAGTAGTTGCATGTGGGTCCTGTTTCACACATTTAAGAAGAACTTCATCATCAATGACCGATGGACGACCTGATCTGGATTCTGCGGCAGTATTTCGATGGATAATTTACTCTCCTTCTATGACACAAATTTCTTCGGCGGCTGCCTTTGCGCTCAAACATTATTTTCCAATAATGCCTCAAAAGACAGTTTTAAAAATGTAAATAACCCCCATAAAGCCAACTGAAGTAACAAGGAATTAAAGGATTAGTCAAAGTAAACATTGACATAAATAGTAAGAACAAAAACATTATTATAGGATAATTATTATAGTTGGAATTAAGGGTTGTGTTCATGCACAAGGACTTTTGTAACAACCTAATAGTATACGCCAGATTTCCACAAATAAAATGTTTCACCTCAACTATACCACGACCAAAAGTAATGGATGGAATAAGATAAAATTAATATTATACCATTTTTACACTTATCTTTTAACTTTGGGCGAAATATTTAAGCTGTTTTCGAAATATATTTGTGTCTAAGAAACAACGTTTGCGCATGCGTAAACGAAAGTAGCAAATATAATCCGATAAAATTGATATGGGACTAATAAACTGGTATCTAGTTAGTACCATCGCACAATTCCTCCAAATTTCGTCAAAAAAGGATTAACTATACCTATTAGGTAATATGTCTCTCAAAAAAATTTTGACTTCAGACACGAAACCAAATTTTTTCCACGATGTCCAAAACGTAGAACGCGAGGGGAAGTTTTCGACTCTGAAGATAAAAAAAATATTTCATTTTCCTACCTTTGGTAGTGAGGAAGAAAAAAGTTAAGAAGTTAATATTTGATGTATTCCTTATTAGTAATGTTGAACAATTCACAAATGCAAAATATGTGCAAAAATATAGAACACCAAATATATAAACAAAATTACAATGTTTAATATATTCATCTAATAAAATAATAATATAGTATATTAGAGAAATCAAGAAGAAGAAGGATGGTGGTGAAGATGAAAACTAAAAATAACAACAAAATATTAAATGAATCTTGTCCTTTGTAGCCCTAATAGCCTACAAGATGGGCCGAAACGTCAGGATTCATTAGCAGAACAAACATGTTCTATTTTTGGTGTGAATCTTGGCACGAACCCTGAGCACACCTTCTTTATAATAATATTGATATGTTAGACAAACATAACCTTAAAGAATATCTAGAGACAGCCTTATTTTATTTCATTTTTTAAAATTATAGTCAAAAACTTTTAGGACTATCACCAAAGCTCCTTGGTACATCAGCAACTTTACGTTACATACAGACCTCAATAGACCTACAGTTAACGAACACATACGGACCCACTACAAACGATTTCATGATACACGGACATCCTAACACATTCATACAAGATACGGCGACAACCAACATGCCTGACAACACTCGAAGGAGGCTGAAGAGGAGCTGGATGAGGGATCTCCTAGCTATATCCGATTATCACGACAGAAAGAGGTGCCGCTGGATACTACTCTTTCTCATGCCTCGTTAATATGTTCTTAGCCAGCACATTCACTGGTTGTCTCATAGACAGGTATGAATTTAAAAATAAAGTTAAAAAAATAAAATAAAAAATAAATAAATTATAGTTAAGTCGAAAGTTAATGTCAGTTAGTTATCCTTAGATCAATTAGCAAGGAGGCCTACATTACAGGCCTAAATGTTGCGCTAATTTCGGCTCTGGAATCGTTAACGACGTTTTTGCCACGTTAGTTTGTAATTAGGAAGCAGTTTGCCACGCAGCTTGTGCCTCATCTCTCAGCAAGATAGGCAATCTAACTGATTCCGAATTACTGCTTATAAAAAGTATTAAACATGATAACTTGGAAACTAAGACAAGAATTAAAATAGAGAGAAATGATTTATTGAAAATCAGTGCTGCCCAAATGCATTGGGTGGCTACAATACACAGCGTACTGATCAATCCTTAGTTTGATATATATATATATATATATATATACTATATATATATATATATATATATATATATATACACACACACACACACACACACATTTTACATTTCTTTCTTTTTTTTTTCTTTCCCTTTCTCTTTTATTATTTAATCATTCATCTAAATAATTCATAGCATTTTCATCTTTATTAGATTACACTATATTTTCTTCACTATATGTTATTTTCTATCTTTTGTTTATTTTAATCCTTCCAACTACCTTCTCACTTCTTCATAATTCTCTTTTCCACTTGACAATCAACCCTTTCTTAATCTAGTGTACAACTTCTAGATAATTGGAAAATTTATGGAACTAATCAAACATCAAAATTTGAACGCACGCATATATAGATCAACAGTATAGGAAAAATTAAAAAAATATATACATATACAAACAAAATAAATAAAATGTACATAATACGTCATAGTTCCAAAATTTTGAATCCAATATAATAAAATTATTCTAAATAAGACGCTCTGAAAATAAAAATAAGGCATAAATAAATAAAATAAAAACAGAGACCAGACCCTCAGTATGTGTCTGGGTGTCTTGTTAGTGACTTTTTTGACTGTGGATGTGAGATGTGCTACATTTTGTTCATTATATAGATTTTTTTCGTTCCTCTTTATTTTTATTATTATTTTGTTTTCTTTCTCTCTTTCTGTCCTCATGATACCTGGATTGGCGAAATATCGACATTTTGATATATTTTCTGTTATTTTTGAGACTATTGGCGGCTTCTTGTTTGGATTTTCCCATTTATATCCTAACAATTATTTATGTCTCATTTTGATTTTTGCTCATCCATATTAATTTATTGTGTGGTATGGCCGTGTATCCACCGTTTTTTTTTATAAGGGCCTTTCTTCTTCTGTGCATTTTAACATTCCCTTTCCTCTTGTATTTTTAAAATTTCTTCTTCTTAATTATTTGATTTGTTTTTATGGTCTTTGTACGTGTATGGGTTTGTAGTGTTTTCTTTTTTTATGATCAGCTGTTAGTAATTTAACTTTTCCCAGCTGTTGTCATATAACCTCTCTTTTCCCTCAGTATGTGTCTGGGTGTCTTGATGTGTTAGTGACTTTTTTGACTGTGGATGTGAGTTGTGCTGCATTTTATTCTTTATATAGTTGTTGTTTTTTTCGTTCCATTTATTTTATTTATTATTTTTTTTCTTTCTCTCCTTCTGTCCTGATGATACCTAAATTGGTGAAATGTCGAAAGTTTGATTTATTTTCTGTTATAGTTCGAGACTATTGGCTTCTTGTTTGGATTTTCCATTTTTTTTATCCTAATAAAAATTAATTTATTAATTAATTTTCTAGTAGTGAAATTCAAATTGACAAAAAATTGTACAGAATACCAGCATACAATAATTTCATTATGTTATAGATTTGTTTACTTTCCTACCGCTACTTGGTATTACAGAGTCATACATACAAAATGGTATTACAAAGGCTATATTCTTGCATACGATTACATCTTACTACTATCTATTGGCATCTGTCTTAGCTCAAACATATATACATACCTAACTCAAATATATATATATATATATATATATATATATATATATAAACATATATACATACTTAACCTGTGCCACTACAACCCGTGAAGGGTCTTGGGCTCAGTACTTGGGTAAGGAGCGTACTGTTTCTAAGCCAACGGTCGTGTAAGGAGGTGATTTGGCCGAGATCACGCTCAACCGCCAGGTTTTTCCCCAAATTAAGGGTATCCACTTTATAGAGGCTGGGTGAGCCTCAGGAGGGTCCCCCGATCCCACAGGGTCGCTCCGCAACTGAATACAGAATAAATAATTATCTGCCTCAGCCGGTCTCGAACCCGGGACCTTGAGATTAGTAGCGCAGTTCCTTACCCACTGAGCTACCCCGTTCCCCATACATACTTAACTCAAACATATATTCATACTGCTACAGACTATCTATTAGCCAGACTCTACTATTATATAAGGAATGTATTAAAATCGGGCTAAAATTTATGTAGTTTTAAGGGGATCTCTGCGTATCAGGACCCCCTGAGTCCAAACCCCCCCCCCACATTTTTGGCCATTGGTCTGTCCGTCCGTGTGTCTGATGTGCCATGATTATTTCTTGAACAGGTAGACCAATTTTGTTGTTTTTATTTATTTTTTTTATTAGGGATTTCGTTCCCAATGCCTGTAAACCAAATTGCGCATTCTGTGCGTAATAGCGGCTGGGCAAAAGCCATAAACGTGCTTTTCATAAACCGTAGCGCCAAAACGGCTCAAATAATTAAGATGAAAAACTAGCCCAAAGTCTTCTTCTTAAAGTCCTTTAACTATCAATGTATATAGTATATATCAATATATATCCTCGAGAAAAAGCGAAAAGAAATGAAATGACGAGAAAAATTCAATTGATCATAATTCGAAAAAATGCATTTTATTGTAAATGAAGGATCATTTAAAAGATAATTAAATTCTGCACACCCCCCTTAAAAAAAAAAAAAAAAAAACATCTAAATCAGATCAGTAGTAAATAAAAATACAGCGTATTGGACTTTGTACCTATGTTTTTACTTTCCTACCACTACGAGGTAATAAAGTAATTTTTTATTCGAATTTGCATCCAAAGCTTTAAGGAAAGAGGGGTGAGTGGACTTACATAATATTTCATAATGTAATATACTATTATTATTATTATAATATATATTTAAAACTAAATTTTTTAAAGCTATCACCTGTCCTATTCAGTAAGAATCTTCACAATACTACAGATGTAGAAGAAAAAAATCTTTAAAAAACTACAATTTACATTGTATTGAAATGCAAATGAACGCATTTACAAAAGTAAGAACTTTCTAAGCATCGCTGATAATATTCAAAAAAGAAAATCCCAAGGCTATTTCCCAATACCTGGTTAACACACCCATCCAACAAAGCTCACCTGCTAATTTTTAATTTTCTTTGCCAAAAAAAAGAAGGAAAAATACTAAGTTGAAACTCAAACATATTTCATTTGTAGCACGTACCAGAAATTAACATAAATACGATTTCTTAAAGCCAGAATAAATTAGAAATAGAATATTGTTGGATGTCCAAAACAAATTTTTATCTCTTGAATACCATTAAATAACTTATCAGTCAACGTTTCGCCAATTCAGGCATCATTAGGGCAGAAAAAGATAAGATAACATAAATGCAGAAAAGGTAGAGCACATCTCACATTAAAAGTCTAAAAAAGTAAATAGAGATATTAGGTAAAGTGAATACAACTGAGCTCGTGCTCATTTTTCAAGAAACTGAGCAGATGCTCCAATTAGATGTGAATAAAGAGAAGTTTTATATATATATATATATATATATATATATATATATATATATATATATATATATATATATATAGATATATATACACTATTAATTGTATTATTCAAAATATTTTATATTATCTAAATCCAGTTATGTATTTTATTTACGTGATAGTATTTGCTAGTTTAAATAATATTTAAAAAAATATTCTCCTATTTTGTTCGACTTCTAAAAGGTTACAACTTGTGTAAATAATAATACATCAATATTTTAATATCAATCATCTCATCATCATTGTATTAACATCACTAAGCTCTTAAAAGCATACCGTCTCTCAGAGCATGGAGCATGTATGCTAAATCAATAAACCGCTCTCTCAAAGGTTTATTGTGGTTAAGAAGGAAAAGCAAAAAAAAAAAAAAAAAAAAAAAAAAAGGTGAGCAGGTACTCCTTATACAAACCTTATTTCGAGCACGTGCTCCATACAGCTGTATAGAAGTGATCCATTGCGTAACTTCTCTTTGTTTACTTCTAATCGGAGCATCTGCTCATTTTTTTTTTAGGAATTGAGCACGTGCTCAGGTTTATTTACTTCCCCTATTATATGACTCCTCGGAAACTCAACGCATAATTATTTCATGAATTGTCATGGAGTAGTGTGATATCTCTATTCGGTTTGTATTTTTTTAAGTGATGTGTTGTCTCTGGTTTGAATTTATGTTATCACATCTCTTCTGGTGCGAATACGTCTATTAATTTGCTATTGTAGTTTAGGTAATCTAAAAACTCGATGATAACAAAGTAGGACGATATAGTTTGATATTTCTCCGAATGTATTTTCTATATCCAAAATTCAACTACGACATTCAATAGCCAAAGGACCATGTACTTTATCACGGAAAGCGCCCCACAATTCTGAGAACGGTTTGCCAACGTACCAAATTATTTTCTCCGAACGGCTTATAGCAGACACAAGTAGCATGAGAACCTATAGGTTGTCTAATTAACAAGACATGTTTCTTGTACGCAGTAGAGGAAGTACTGTAATCGCGAAAATTTTAGGTTTTCAGATTTCAACGGAAATATCCATTTTGACCATCCCTGAATCCATTTTGACTAGTTTCGTCGTGACATCTGTACGTACGTTCGTACGTATCTCGCATGACTCAAAAACGGTTAGGCGTAGAAAGTTAAGATTTAGTATTTAGAATTATTATATAATCTAGTTGTGAACCTCCCTTTTTGGTCAATGCATGATAACCGGAAGTGGTACTTTACTTGAAGGTCAATAATGATTTTCATAAAAAATTATATGTAAACATAATGAAAAACTTCTCAAATTTGGTATTTAAGATTTGCATACTGATATAAATAACATAATAAATTTTGGTCAACATTGGCAAACCGGAAGTGGTACTTTACTTGAAGGTCATATTAGACTTTCATCAAAAATTACATTAAAATATAATGTAAAAGATCTCAAATTTGGTAAATTAGACTTTCATATCAATATAAGTAACATAATACATTTTGGTTGAAATTGAAGATCCGAAAGGGGCATATAAATAGGAGGGGGCTCCTAAATAATTACAAAGCTCATCAAGACAATCTAAGCCAGGAAAGGAATATCAAATCCGTGGAACACACGATGGCAACTGAACCAACAATCTGCTCCGCACATTAGCTACAGATTGAAGCAGATACTATAATCGCATTATCACTTGTCTCCAAGATATTAAGAGTTTTCATAATACCCTTAGGGTTCCATATTACCAACACTTCCTATACTCTATTTACTGACCAAAATTTTTTTTATTAATATTATTTTCAGAGCAAAGCCTAAAAACTGTTTGGAAAACTGATGGAGTGAAACACAACGCTCACGGTCGGTTGAACTGACTGCATTTTGGAGTGGTTAAAGACTGATAGAATTCCAGCCGATCAGCACCGCTCCAAAAAAATCCACACAGGATTTCACATTTACGGGCGTTCCATGCCAAATGGAACGTGTAACGTCCGTGAATATGAAATCCTATGTGTATGAATTCGGCCATTATGATAATGTTAATATTCTATTAAACTTTCCTCAAGTTACACAACGCGAGGAGCTACCCGAAAAAAAAATGACATAAACATGTGAGCAAGGAATACATACACTCTCTCACCCATCCCCTTCCCCACTGTTTCTCTTATCTCCGCGCGATGAATAATTCAAACACTTTTTGAGATTGTTTACCGAAAATATGTAGATTGTGTTTTAATTCCCACATCCATCATCGGACAACATTCGTACTTTTTTTTTTTTTTCAAATTGAATAAAGATAGTACTGTTTATTTAATCGCGCCAAATATGTTTTTCATTCAGTTTCAGAAAACGAAATAAATCAAACTGATATCAGTAAGAACCTTGCCTAAATACATTAGGCCTAAAAATTAATTTTAAGCATAAAATGGTATAGTCTCTTTAGAAACTATATCGCTTATTTAAGAGTGCCTTGTTACGAAAATTTTGGCTCCCATTGACGTATATCTCTTTGAAAAAAAAATTACTGATTTTTAGTTTCAATATTTACTGCAATAACAATTTATTGTTAGCTATTATAAGTGAACATAATCACTTCCAGCTGTGGTAAGAGATTAACTTTATAAAAACCCTCTTGTTAAAGATCATAAAATAAATTATTTTAAATGTTTTAATAATATCATTCTTATACTAGTCAAGTGGGAAAAAAGGTGTCAAATTTGCTTATGTATGAACAGGTAATTGAAAATATAATTATTTATGTTTAAAATATTATTTTGTACTTAAATAAAATTCAATAAAATATTTTTAATTGATATTTATTATTATTTTTACTTCCTTGCACGAAGTACATAAAGGAAGTATTGTAATCGCGAAAATTTGTTAAATATAAATGTAAATAACATCCTAGATTTTGGTCTAAATTGGAAAACCGGAAGTGGTACTTTACTTGAAGGTCATATTAGACTTTCATCAAAAATTATATTAAAATATAATGTAAAACACCTCGAATTTGGTAAATAGGACTTTTATATGAATATGAATGTATTTACTAGATTTTGGTTAAAAATAGTGAGCCGAAAAGGGTACTTTACTTGAAGGTCATAATAAATTTACATCAAAAATTATATTAAAATTAAAACAGAGATCATATGGTTGGGTGATAAAGGTTACAAAGGCAATTTTTCCCACTCTAATTAAATATTTTTATCACTTGTTTTAAGTGTTAAAATTATGAGTAAAATGATGGTTTTCCTCCCCATTTTTGAGATGAACAAGTCTGCAGCAGGAGATAAGCTAAGTGGGCTCTTCTGCTTAAAATGTCGAAACTGTCGATTTCCAATGCTTTATTCAGTGATATTGACAGTTTTATTGTTGTCACGGAATATGAAGAAATATCTTGGAAATTAGTTACCAACTGAAAGAAAACTACTTATAATAATGGAATGAGACCTCCAGAAACAAGAGTATTTGTTTGTGTCAATAGATGGACGTCGCGACGCCGAGTGTCGTTTTTGAGATACTGTAATCTTCAGAAACTAGTAACCAAATTCATGATCACTTTTCGAACCACCGATTTATAGTTTAATTCAAAGAAGTCACGTGTTGTCCACATCAGATATTTTTTTAAAGTGTTTTTTACTATCCATAAACCCTAAAGGAGCTAACACTGTTTTTTTTTGCTTGTTTTATATAAAAAAACTGCCACAATGATAAAAATGAAGATTAACTTTTCTTTAAAACAAAATGGAAAGTATTATTGACTAAGAAAATGTCTGATTTCATAATGTATCAGTCAGTTGAAGGATAGCGAGAAACCTAAATAGGCTTATCCAGTAAAATTGAATTTGTTGGTATTGTTGCACTCTTCATACAAATGAACGATATATTTTACCATAAATGCTTGCAATTTATATTAATGTTTATAATATCCGAAATTCTATATGAATTTTCTCTCAATATAGTGCCCGAATTAAAATAATGAATTTAATGCAATATTGACACAGTATTAATTAACAGTATTAATAATAACTGAGTCGCCCTAACTATTTATTCACGTAAGTTGGCCTCCTCTACATAAATAGCAATATATAAAATTACATTTACGTATTTAAATATTGTATGACGTCAATGTATCCGTGTTATTATGATTTCATTGAGGTAAATATGAAATATACGATTACATTAGTAAAATTCCTTTATTTTAAAATATAAATTAATGCGTTGATAGAGTGGAGATTATTGTATAAAATAATGAGTTGAATAAGAGAACGAAATTGTATTCAGAGAACGCTGAGATGAGCGATAAAGTTAGTAACTTACTAACGACAAACCATAACTGGCGCTTCACTGAATAAATTACTACACGCGCCAATGCTCCTCCCGGAGTGTGTATCATAAATCACAAAAAGCTCTGTAATATTTATAACTCCTTTGGCCAAATACAAAGCAGAGGTTGTACTAAATGCCTAGCTCAACACATATGTACAAAGAGTCCCATGATTAGAGGAAATCTTATTTCTAAATAGGGTAGTTTCGATAAACTGTCAAAAAGCGAGGTATCGATATGAAAATACTATCGAAAGATGATCGTCCGATATCAATATTAAATTTTGGATTCCTGCAACCCCGTTATATTCTCCGAACGGCTTATAGCAAACACAAGCAGCGAGAGAACCTGAGACAGGAAAGAAATATCAAACCTATAAAGCCATAAAATAGAAAAAAAAAATTGTGATGTATGTATACCACACATATAATATGCATGGATGTATGGATACTATAGAAAAGGTGTTGTATTATACAAATACACAGACATAAACATTAAAGCAACTGACGTAGAGCAAGAGCCTTTTTCTCAGTTGTTCTAATGTTGCCTATATTTTCCCTCAGTTTAGTTTGAACTGATTTGGAGTGATGTACAATCTCTTTTAGTAAAGCCCTCCACAAATATGATAGTTTCCATCTGTGTTAGCGGGCTTAGTTTTAAGCTGTAGATGTGAGATGTGCAATCTCTGGTCCCCATTAATTTCAACCAATGTAAATATAAATATAAATGTAAATTATATAATATATATTTTTTTTTTTTTTACAGTATAATAATAGACTATTTATACAACGAATTGTATAGAGTATTCGGAATTTAAATAAGTTTATAATCACCGAAGTAATAAAATTATCGTATTTATAATATATTTTTCATTCTGAACAAAATAATGAGATTTACTTAAACTAACCGTTGTTCCCATTTGTGTAAGTGGGCTTAAGTTTATTTTAAGCTGTAGATGTGAGATCTGCAATCTCTGGTCTCCATTAATGTGGTCCAATGTTTTACAAACCTGATGATTCCGTAAATTGGTGAAACGCTGACTTGCTAATCATTTACTCCAATTTGAGACACACGAAGCCACCGATTTATAATTCCAATAATATAATCTAATATAGTTTTTTTTTTATTTTATTTGCATATCAATATTTATAAAATTAATAATAACAGTCAAAAAATATTCTTTTTTTTTGTTGTTAGAAATAGTCTCAGATCATAACTTGGAACTAACAACACTGAATTCCTCAACAATTTTTACTTCGTATTGTAATCGCGAAAATTTTCGGTTTTCAGATTTCAACGTAAATATCCATTTTGACCATCACTGGATCCATTTTGACTAGTTTTGTCGTGGCGTCTGTAAATACGTACGTTCGTTCGTATCTCGCATAACTCAAAGACGGTTAGCCGTACAAAGTTGAAATTTTGTATTTAGGATTAATGTAAAATCTAGTTGTGAACTTCCCATTTTGGTTACTACTTGATCAAAGGAAGTGGTACTTTACTTGAAGGTCATAATTGATTTCCATCAAAAATTATATTAAAATACTATGCAAAACTTCTCAAATTTAGTATTTATAACTTATATATTGATTTAAATAACATATTAGATTTTGGTCTAAATTGGCAAACCGGAAGTAGTACTTTACTTGAAGGCCATATTAGACTTTCATCAAAAATTATATTCAAATATAATGAAAAACATCTCAAATTTGTTATATTAGGCTTTTGTACCAATATAAATAATATAATAGATTTTATTTGAAAATGTAGTGCCGAAAGGGGTACTTTACTTGAAACTTATATAAAAAGTTGTATTAAAATTAAATACTCAGATCATATGGTTTGGTGATAAAGGTTAAAAAGTGTTTTTTTCACTCTAATTAAAAAATTTTATTATTTGTTTTAAATACTTTTTTCCTTCCCTATTTATGAGCTGAACAAGTCTGCAGTAGGATAATAAGATGTAAGCTAAGCCGGTTCTTCCTCTTAAAATGTAGAAACCATCGATTTCCAATGCTTTATCTAGTGACATTGGCAGTTCTAATGTTGTCAAGGAACACGAAGTAATCTCTTGACAGCTTGTTACCTACTGAAAGAAAACGAAATATAATAAATAACAGAATGAGACCTCCAGAAACAAGAGCTTGTGTATGTCAGGTGGACGTCCCGACGCCTAGTGTCATTTTTGAGATACCTACTGCAATCTTCCGAAACTAATAACCAAATTCAGGATCACTTTTTGAGCCACCAGCTTATATTTAAATAGGCGTACAAGAAAGTCATGTGATATCATATCAGATTTTTTTTTTTGGAGGGGAATTTTAGACTATTTAATACAACGAATAGTATATTCGAAACTTAGATACGTATAGATTCACTGACGTAATAAAATTATCGTTTTTCTAACATATTTTTCAATCTGAATAAAATAATGGAATTCATTTACGCTAATTTTTCATTTTCATGCCGTAAAAAATTATAAGTTCTAAGTGATAAGACTAGACTGTACTAAAACTTTAAGGCATAGAGTAAATTTTCCATTTTATTTATTTCACTATAGGTTACATAACTCAATGGATGTTCCACAGGTCAAGGATTTCACAAAAACGGTATAAAAATCATTACATCAGACTGTGGACAAAGACAATCACAAAGAGTGGCGCCATTGTAAAAACCAGGAAACCCACCTCGGAGAGAGATACCTTTGTAATAGAAAAATCAGCTGTCAATGCATTTGTATAACGCGCAGTTTCCAAATGAAAATATGTTTATATAATATTTAAAATAAACAAATAAAAAAATATCTTATATGGGCAACACATGGCTTCTTTGTACGCCTATTAAATTATAAATCCGTGGCTCAAAAAATGATACTGAATTTGGTTACTAGTTTCCGAAGATTGCAGTAAAAACGTCCCGTCATCCATCTTTTGACACACACACACTCTTGTCACTGGAGGTCTCATTCCGTTATTATATGTCGTCTTCCTGCAGTAGGTAACTAGTTTCCAAGATATTTCTTCATGTTCCATGACAACAATAAAACTGTCAATATCACTGGATAAAGCATTAGAAATGGACAGATTCGACATTTTAAACGGAAAAACCCACTTAACTAATATCTAATTCTCATGATGAAGACTTGTTGATCTCACAAATGGGGAGGAAAACTAGTATTTTAGACTCAATTTTAACACTTAAAACAAGTAATAAAAATGTTAAATTGGATTGGAAACCAAATTGCGTTTGTAACCTTTATTACCGAAACATATGATTTCTCTTTTAATTTAAATATAATTTTTGATGTAAGCTTATTATGACCTTCAAGTAAAGTATCCTTTTCCTCTCACGAATCTTAACCAAAATCTAATAAATAAATTTATATCGATATAAAAGTCCTATTTACCAAATTTTATATGTTTTACATCATATTTTAATATATTTTTTGACGAAAGTTTAATATGACCTTCAAGTAAAGTACCACTTCCGGTTTTCCAATTTAGACCAAAATCTGGTATGTTATTTAAATGAATATATAAATTATAAATACTAAATTTGAGAAGTTTTCCATAGTATTTTAATATAATTTTTGATAAAAATCAATTATGACCTTTAAGTAAAGTACAACTTCTGGTGATGAAGCAGTCACCAAAAAGGGAGGTTCACAACTAGATTTTACAACAATCCTAAATACAAAATTTCAACTTTCTACGGCAAACCGTTTCTGAGTTATGCGAAATACGAACGTACGAACGTACGTACAGACGCCACGAAGAAACTAGTCAAAATGGATTCAGGGATGGTCAAAATGGATATTTCCGTCGAAATCTGAAAACCGAAAATTTTCGCGAATATGGCACGTCCATAATGCCAATATTATAACTCCGTTCTTACGGTTAGGCATATTTTTTTTAGGAATACACTCATTATTTTCCAACAGTAAATAGAATACGACTGACCCCAAATTTATTTAACGCTCTCAATGATAATGAAACTTCGGTAACATTGGTGCTTAAGTTTTTGAAAGCACACCGCCTCATGTCTAAATTATAGCATTATAGAATTTTCTCCATTTTATTTTCCTATTTATTAATCAATTTATTTTTTATTCATCTATTACTTTATTTTATTATATTTCTATTTTATTATTGTATTTTTTTTGTTGCAAATCTGAGTAAATCAAACGACTATAGGCGTTGATGACCTAAGGGTTTCACGCCTATAAACAAAAGCAAACAAACAAATAAAAAATTAATGAATACATAAAAACCCTTTTATATCATTATAGAATAGTTTCCTTTTTTTTTTCTCTTTATTAATTATTTTATTTTTTAATCAACTATTATTTCATTATATTATATTTTATTATTTTTAAGTTTTATTATTTTTTGTTTATTTTTGTTTGTTTTGTTACAAAATCTGAGTAAATAAAACAACTATGGGCGTTTATGGCCTAAGTGTTTTACGCCTATAAGCAAACAAACAAATAAAAAATTAATAAATACATAAAAACCCTCAGGAGTGGTTTAATCGCTATTCTCAGCATTTTAGGTTACCCAAGCTAAACGATTATTTACTAAATAAACAATAATGAATTCCAATCCTTATATAGTCTCTTCTATCTATCATTGATGATTTAAGTATTCGTTTATATAACATTGGCCAACGATGAAAAAACTTTTGTACTGAAAATACCTTCTTCCTATACCTTAGTCTTTAAAACCTGATGAGAAGAACATTCTACGCAAAAACCTCGTAGATCCACCACCTCCACATATAAAGTTAGGCCTCATGAAACAATTTGTAAAGACTTTGCCTAAAGATGGACCATGTTTCATGTATCTCTACCAAAAGTTTCCACGCCTTTCAGAATCTAAACTAAAAGAAGGCGTCTTTGTCGGACCTGACATTAGAAAAATTATGTTTGATGTTAACTTTGAATCCACAATGACCTTAAATGAGAAAGAAGCATGGGTATCATTCAAGCAAGTCGTTACAAAGTTCTTGGGAAATGAAAAAGACCCAGAGTATGTTTCTATTGTAGCTAACATGTTACAGAAGTTTAAAAAGTTATGATGTTTGATGAGCCTGAAACCTACGGAAAACAATGGGTGATACAAAAAAACTAAGGCCAGATTTAGATTCAGCACATAAAAATCTATAAAGATCAACTATTAAAGTTAAAACAAGTTTTCAAAAAAAATTTTTTTGTTGGCCAGTGTAATCGGAAAATTTTATTTAAGGAATTTCCATTTCCAGAAGGAATATTTTAATTATTTGCTTCAAACCGCTTTTAGATCCACCTCTGGAAAGATAGAGAACTGTAAAGAGTATTATTTTTTCCTTTTTAAGATTCTAATTTCGAGGTCCTTTGAAATTAATCTTAAAGAGTTAATTAGTCTTGAAATTACAGAAGCTTATTGACACAATTGTAATTTCCCTTCCTTTCTCCTTTCAGCCCAGTTTTTATCTCTTCTCAAATATCTTTTAATGTTTATATTTTTTCTCTTATTTTCATAACGCGGAATCGGTATTTGAATTACCTTAGTAACTACAAAAAAAAACTTAGAAAAAAAGGGGATAGAATTAGTTTACTTTCATAATTTCTGAGATAACGTAAAGATTTAAACTCTTCATATATATATATATATATATATTCACAGTCGAACCTCTATATATCGAACATGAAGATTCCAAGAAAAAAAATCGATAAATGAAAATTTCGATATATAGAAAGATTTTAATTTTTAAGCTAGTCATTAGAGTTAAAGAATTATCAAAACCAATTTTCCGAGTTATTATATCATTATAATAAAGACATCTTTTTTGGGTCGAAGGAAATAAAACCGAACGATCAATAATAATTATTTGAAAAATTGTACAAATTGCATCTGTGATTGAAGATTTTTTACAAATGTATATTTATAATTTAATAAGGATATGTATTAAAAAATAAGCAAACTTACATAAAAATTAATTTATTTTTGTTTTCGCGCAAGATAGCTTCTAATATCTATTTGCGTATAATTACCGAAGTCATGTTTAAGTGCAATGTTCACAACAAGAAAGACAAAGTTAAATTGAATTAAAAATCAAAATTTCATTCTATGTTAGGAAGGACATTTAGATACTTCTGTGCTTCTTCTGAAACAAGATCTTCCCTGAATTTCCATTGCTTTGCAAACCAGTGGAACATTTTTTTTTCTTATTTAATTGTTATCCAATCTTGTCCTATGTTACTACCCAATCAGCTTGCCCTATGTTACTACCCAATCAGCTTGTCCTATGTTACTACCCAATCACCTTGTCCTATGTTACTACCCAATCAGCTTGTCCTATGTTACTACCCAATCACCTTGTCCTATGTTACTACCCAATCACCTTGTCCTATGTTACTACCCAATCACCTTGTCCTATGTTACTACCCAATCACCTTGTCCTATGTTACTACCCAATCACCTTGTCCTATGTTAATACCCAATCACCTTGTCCTATGTTACTACCCAATCACCTTGTCCTACGTTACTACCCAATCAGCTTGTCCTATGTTACTACCCAATCACATTTCATATTTTTTTAAATGGGAATAGTTTGTTGGATATATAGAAATTTTATTCGATATACAGAATATTTTCTTCTAATGAAAATTCAAGGCTCCTAAAAAAAGTTCGATTTATAGAGATTTTCGATATATGGAAGTTCGATATACAGAGGTTCCACTTATATATACATACATATTTACTTTATACTTTGTACTATGTACGTACATTTTCAAAAATATCTATGAATTCAGCTGAAATAATTTTAAAAGATAAAAACTCAGCAAATTATTACACTATGATTTATAATTTCAAAATACTTATACAACGTATAACGAAACAAGCTCCTCCCAAATGTCAAAAATGTGGCAACATATTGACAATATCGCACATTTTAGAGGACTGTCCTTTCTACATCAGAAAGCTAAAGGAAAGTGTAATAGCTTTGAATATATCAGTATCTCTGGGTAATAAGGAGGAAACGGCTACTAAGATAATCAACTTTTTATCCAAAGAAGGCTTATTGATAAACATATAATTCTATTTAAGATATTTTTAAATCTATTTACTATTACAGTTAATTTTTCCTTTCTTTTTTATATTG
Organism: Rhaphigaster nebulosa; assembly: GCA_948150685.1. NCBI lineage: Eukaryota > Metazoa > Arthropoda > Insecta > Hemiptera > Pentatomidae > Rhaphigaster > Rhaphigaster nebulosa. Next base: position 7,141,343 of record OX411310.1, on the reverse strand, counting down.
GAAATAATATAATATAATATTAGAAGATAAATAGGAATTAATAAAAATAAAAGGCGTTGATGACCAATAGGTTTTACGTCTTGACACCTAAATAACTAACATAAAAAGAAAAATATATACTTAGATTGAAAAAATTATACAAAGATTACAAAATATAGTTATTAGGGGTATTGGCGCCCTGGACTAACTTCAAGATTGCCGCTCTCTAGGAGGGAGCAAAGGGGGCAAAAACGTGGTAGAAAGTAGAGGGCGGCAAATTTCGAGTGAATGCTTATTTTCAAATTAAGTAAAAAATATTTGTTTCTTCTTTTTGATAGTTTTGAACTTAATTCAGTGGAAAAAACTGAGTTACTGTCAAGAAATGATGATATTTATTCCTAAATATATAAAGTACTGTTATAAAACAGTTGACTTTAATTGGAGAGGGATGAAAGAAGAGGCGGCAAAATTAAGCTTGTCCCACCCTGGTAAAAATTCTTTTTTCGCCTATACGATACCGACCAAGTATCGATACCATTAAGGTATGGAAAGAGATGTTGAATCAGTAGTATCGATACCAAAACTAATCGATATTGAAAAGAAAGTATCGATACTTGTAACGATCGGGATCGTTAGTCCCTATCGGCTTATTATATACATCGACGACATTTTTTGAAAAAGGCTTAAGCGCCAAAAATTCGAAATTTATGTTTCAATTCATTATGATACATAAACACCATCCCTATCGATTCTCGCTCACGATTTATCCAGAAAAAAAATTATTCAAGAAATTTTTAATAGTTTTTTTTTTCTTCATCATTTATCGAAAAGTATAAAAGAAAGTTATCTCGGTGAAAAGTTTAGGATGAGTTCTGAAAATTTATTCATTTGTGCTTATAGGGTGCTGATTACAAATTTTAGCTTTGTTATCTCGATTATTTCACGGAAGTTTAAAAAAATATTTTTTTCTTACACTGAAAATCATGTATTAATCGAATAAATTCTAGTATTCATTTTATACTAAACTGAAGAAGTATAAATTATTTACAATTTGGATTCTATAGATATTTTTTTTTTCGAAGCTCCGTTTTCAAACGAGGACGAGTTGAAGTTATAAGAAAGAATATTCAAATTAGTTTTTTTAACTTTTCTTTTTAAATATCCTGAAAAAATTTAAGGTAGCAAAGTTTAAATTCGTGATTTAAACAAGAGAGGCTCAACAAAACATAAATGAGCAAATTTTCAGAACTCCAAAACTTTCTAGTCCTTAGAAGTTTTTAATCTTTTTTTGAAACCCAGAGTTAATGTAATTACCAAACTCTTTACTATTTGCGTAAAATAATGGAGGAAACCTGCTTGAATTGACTTCATTCAGTCATTCAAGCTCTATCGTTGAGCTAAGCGGGTCCGATTCCTGCGTGACAGCTTAAATTTATTCCCTACAACAGCGCCTCTCGATTCATTTAATAACGCGTTATTACTATTGTAGCTTTTTTTAATCTCCTCATGAGATCCTGTGATGTATGCTAATACACTTAATGGTCGTGAGGCGCATGTCGTTATAGAAAGTGGGACATCAATGCGCATACATCAGTGTTTTTTGAGATAACTAATTTCTTTCTTATGAAGTTTGGATCCTATAAGACTTAACAATTTTAATTCACGCGTATCGAAATCGTATGTATATTACTGTTTTTGATATTAATAAAGAAAAGACAAATCAGTCGGTCAAAAATTTAAAACCTCCAAAATTTTCAACATCCAAGTTCAGAATTCAAGGATTCCTTAGATAGCTATTAAAGAATTAACAGTACAATTTTGAAAACGCGAAATGAAGAATACAAAACGGCCAAGAAACTGATGGATAACTAACCATTCCGTCGAAATTCACAGCTAAAACTCCCTAAATACGTATTTAATGCCGAAAAAGTGGATGTACATCGAAAAATTATGACACCAAAATGTAATTACGCTTAGTTGACATCCGCATGATGGTATAGAAGGATCCATCTGATTAGGGATTGATAAATTATTTG